>JAQQSU010001830.1:0-14863 GCA_028627135.1 Pseudochirops cupreus
GGGAGGGGAGAAAATCTGAAACTCAAGTGATTGTGGAACTGAATCTTGTAAATTAAAAGTAAATGAGTAAATAAAAAAAAATAAAAAAAAAGAATTAAAGAGTATATGTCAAAATTTTATAAGCTCTATGACAAATAATGTAAAAGAATGTAGTAAAAGAAGGAAATTTTGCATGCTCTTCTGTACTACAATACATAAAAAGTTCCTGAAAGACAGTGAAGTCTGTGTGATGATCTATGCCTAAGACCTTCTAGGACTAAATATGAAGGAAAACAAATGAGACACTACCTAACTTTTCTTTACCTTTTCTAGGATACTGCAGAAATGAACTAAACTATTCTCTGCATCTAATCTGCATAAGACTCATCCAAATGAAGCAGTTCCATTCAAAGAGACAAGGAAATGCAAAAGCACAGTAAAGCAATTTCAATTCACAGGCCCATTACCTACAGTATTAATAACTTCAGGAACGACAAAACGTATCTGCATCAAAAAACGAGGACAAAAGTCAATGAACCTACACATTAAATAATGTCTCTGAGTAGTTTCCCAGACTCCTCCCAACAAAAAACAATATTGTTGAAATCCAATATTATAATCTAAAAGAAAACAGCCAAGATATTTTGGACATTGCGAAAACAATCTAGCCAAACTGAGAAAATTTTTATATAACTGGGTGTAGGGCTATAAATTTCCAGGTGTTTTTTGTTGTTGTTGCTGTTGTTTTTGTCTAGAGCTATAAATTCATCTGGCATTTAAAGCCCTTCACAATTTTACGCTTCCCTACCTTTACAGAATTCTTCTCCATTTAATTTACCACCCAGTAATACTAGCTTCCAACTGTTCTATGAAACAGATATTCCATCTGCATTTTCAATGGCTGTCTCTCAGGTGTTAGTCTCAGTCACGGCTTCCCTGGCTTCCTTCAAAACACAACTTCCTTCAAATCCCAACTTCTTTCTGCGAGAGGCCTTCCCACACAACCTCCTCTAGCACCCCCCAACACACACACACATACACACACACTCCACTCCACTCACCTATTGTTAGTGGTTCCCCTGAGAAAGATTACCTTTCATCCACTCCGGTATATTTCCTGTATGTATATAGCTAATGAAGGAATGAAATATTTCTTTACACAGAGGTTACTATATGCAAAGCAAGGTGCTGAGCACTAAGGGTACAAATAAAAAAGATAGTCAGTGGCTCAAAGAGGTCACTTTCAATTAGGGAAGACAGTACATATGGAAGATTTCAAGTGTAAGTCAGATGGAAAGGTCCAAAGGTCCTGAGGGTAATCAAAACAAACTGAAAGCAAGCAAATCAAAACCTGACCTTGTCCCTATTCCCAGACCCATGAATTGCCTGAGACCGACAAGCTCTAGGCACATTTTTTAGTAGGGTGCGGGTGTTCTCCCACTGGCTCTCATAGGGTGAGTGGAATTTGACCCATCTTCTCACTCCTGCATTGTTTGGTTGTACACCCTCTCATATCAGCCTATCACTCCTTGAAGGATCTATAATCTCACTCTGAAAACCAATGAAATAGAGGAAATGCAGAGCTGTGGACTATAGCACTAGTGAGGCTTTCACATATATATGTGACTAAGGTTAAGTGTAAATCATGGAAGCTGAAGAATTGGGAAGCAAGGATGATTTAAAATAGAAACTGAAGTATTCACGCTCAAGATATGGAAAATGTGGTAGAGAGGAAGATGTACAGGAAATGAGATCCCTGAGAAGGAAAAAGACCTGAAAGACAGATAGGGTGATGTAGCTGGATGGAGTGAACCTCAAAAAGAAGTTGCCAAGTGAATGGTCAGAGAGTGGCACTGAAAAGCAAGAAGCATGCCTACTCTACTCATCACAACCTACAGTCAACCTGGTGATGAATTTTCTTAAACTTGTCTAGACTTATAGAAACAACAGACCAAATCTGTTTCTGGTACCTGAAACCTCTTCAGTTTGATAGTACCTGTCAAAGCTTATACACTTCCTAGAATCTAAACCATGATAAGGTGGCATCAATCGTGGAGGACTTTAGTAGAACCAATCTCGTCTTATACCTTTATAATTATAAAAAGTTATAAAAATCTATCCCAAACATTCACATATGAGATAGCATTTTCCTTATTCAATGGAACTCAATGGAAACAAATGTAGGTATATAATACAACAGAATTCATTTATATACAGTATCTAATGTAGATGAAAAAACACTAATAATGCTGGTGTTGGGTGACTAAAACATCCATTATTATAGACTTGTAATATGAAGACTTATATAACACTAGAAAAGCAGTTAAAACACCAATGGATTTGGAATCAGAAGATCTAGGTTTCAGTTCCACCTCTACATATACTAGCTGTTAGTGACCTTGCGCAAGTCACTAAAAACTTTAATGGGGATACTACCTGCACTATCTACCACATAGGAAGAGTGTGGGGGTCAAATGAGATATGTACATAAAATGCCCTATAATCTTAATACACTACATAAGTGTAAATTATTGGTCTGAACCTATGATTTTGTTGATGGAGGACATTCTCAGTGAGAAAGCTCCCTCTATCAAACAATTCTTCTAAGTTCCCTAGGGCACTAAGAGATCCAATGATTTGCAGAGGATCACCAAGTTAGTATAGGCATACCTTGTTTTATTGCATTTTGCAGATATCGCATTTTTACAAATTGAAGACTTGTGGCAACCCTGCATCAAGCAAGTCTAGTAGTGCCATTTTCCCAATAGCATGTGCTCACCATGCATCTCTGTGTCACATTTTGGTAATTCTCAAAATATTTCAAATGTTTTTCATTATTATTATATCTGTTATGGTTATCTGTGATCTTTGATGTTACTACTGTAATCATTTTGGGGTGCCACAAGCCATGCCCATGTGACAGTGAACTTGATCAATAAATGTTACGTTTGGGGCAGTTAGGTGGCACAGTGAAAAGAGTACCAGCCCTGGATCAGGAAGACCTGAGTTCAAATCCGACCTCAGACACTTAATACTTACTAGCTGTGTGACCTTGGACAAGTCATTTAACTCCAATTGCCCTGCCTTCCCTCCTTCCAAAATGAACAAACAAACAAATAAATAACAGATGCTATGTGTTCTGACTGCTTCACTGACCTGCCCTTCCCCCCTTTCCCCCTCTCTCTCCTCCTTGGACCTTCCTATTCCCTGAGACATAACGATATTGAAATTAGGCCAGTTAATAGCCCTATAATGGCCTCTAAGTGTTCAAGTAAAATGAAGAGTCAGTCAACGCCGCAAACCTCACCGCCTCATTTTAAGAAACTGCTACAACCGCCCCAACCTTCAGCAACCACCACCCAGAGAGGTCAGCAGCCGTCAATACCAAGGCAGGACTCTCCACCACAAAGATCACGACTCACTAAAGGCTCACGTGACGGCTGACATGTTTATGTACATTGGGTTTCTTTTTAGATGTAATACTACTGCACATTTAATAGACTACAGTGTAGTATAAAAATAACTTTTCTATGCATTTAGAAGCCAAAAACTTTCTGTGACTCACTTTACTGTGATATTCACTATATTGTGGTAATCTAGAACGGAAACCACAGTATTTCCAAGGTATGCCTGTATGTCAAAGGTAAGACACGAACCCAGGTCTTCTGGACTCTAAAAGTCAATTTTCTAGTCACTACTTTACTTCCCGCTCCAAACACCCCAATTTTCTGGGCATTATCTTAGGAAAACATAGAAAAATTGAGACCAACAACGTTATGTATGCTTACTCTCAAGTGCTAATTAATACTATGTAAATGTAAAATGTTACTACTCAGGGAACATAATTTAACCTAAAGCAAAAAAGAATCTGTGGTACAGGTGGATTTTTATAAAGAGATTTTACTATTAATGGACTTAATCTACACAATGATAACCATAAACTATACATTACTGCCCATTCTACTATAGCAATTTTTCTTTATATAGCATGGCAACTTTATCAAGCAAATCTTCAAAGCCCTCCTTTTTTCTGTACGCTCTTGTCACTCACGTGCTCACTCTTTGGGTATCTACAATCATCATCAGCTGTTCTCTCTGGTTCAAGTTAGTGGCAACCACCATGCTATCCTACCTCTTCAAGGAGCCTTTCGAAATTCAGCCACACTAAATCACATGCCCTCATGTGCTCTGTGCCTTAGGTATTCATGATAATAATGAACAATTAACGATAAATTAGCATGCAATGACATAAAGAAGAAGGTTATCCATCTACTAAGGTTTGATTTCCCTGGTTAGAAAATATATGTGAGTATAATTTTTGGGAAAAATGTTCTCTGTTTAATCTGAGTGAAGGTAGTGATGGAAATTTTGGGCCAACAACAAGAAGAGAGTGGCACCATATCAAAACCCTCTTTTAAGAACAGATTGGGGCCTTATAGTTGCTCAAAAATTCATATCCTGTATGTAGTCTTGATTTTTCCAGAGGTACTATAAGAGATCTATTATTGATCAAGAACTTTATACTACCTTAATATCAACACGCTAAAAATACTTTAAACACACATGATAATTTGGATAGTACCTTATTCCATCCGCTGGCAAGAGCTGCAGTGTCCAGTGTACATTCCCGATATGCCTGATAGCTCACTGGCCTGTAGAAATTTTTTTTAAAAGTCTGAGTCAAAAAAGTAAAACTCTAGATGTTCAAATGACTTTATGAATACAAACACATATGAAAACATGATTCACCCTCCCTACCATTAACTAATAGCTAGTCATTGTGTTAGGGCCCTAAAAAGAAAAAAAAAAATCAAACCCATAATCAAAGAAAAGTATGACTTCAAACTAACAGTTTCCATTGTTCCTCAAACATTTACATTAGGTTAATGGAAAATATTTTTAACTAGGTAGTCACTTTTCTGGAACAATGGTTATATGTTCAGCTAAATTTGTACTTAACTATTTTTTAGGTTTCTGGAATTAATTTAATGTTAATTATCACAATCTGGCTCATTACAGGACCAAAGAAAAATGAGATAAAGGAAGAAAAAAGGGTTTCATTCAAGACAGTTCTAAAACCACACACAGTATAAATGTTTAATAAACAAAAAGACCCGACACCTGGTAAAACTTTTCATGTTTAAATGACTAGATCATGTTTATAAATCAAAACCTCAGAATACTAACTCCTCAAAGTCTGGAGAGAAGTTTTTCTTATTATTTCTGTAAGAATTATAGTACTAGACTGACCAGAAATTCAAATAATTGGGTAGCCATAATGGATGATAGGTCATTTACGAATTTCCTCTAAGTTTTAAATTCTGTGCCTTGGTTTCCTCATCTACTTGGTACCCAGTGAATATATGAGAATAGCATTTCATTTCATGAAAACAAATTTTTAATTGGTAGGATTTAAACTTAAAAAATAAATTATAAAAATACTCATTTTTAAAGACTTGAGCCTCTTCTTAAAATGTCTTTCTTGTCCATTAATAGTCCCATAAGACAACTCAGTATAGTAGAAAGTGCAGTAAACTGGGAGTCAGGAGACTTCAGTCTCAGTTTTAAGCCATGATCTTCACTAGTTATAGTTATGTCCCCTTGAGTAAGTCACTGAACATTTCTAGGCTTCAATCTCTTCATCTAGAGAATGGACTCAATGACCTCTAAATTCCTTCCCTGTTCTAATATTTTCTGATTCTGAATCATCAAATTTATGCTATTAAAAAAATGGAATCAGAAGAGCATGGTTAAGATTTATGAAACTTGTATTCCCTCAGGGAAATACTCTTACTCATTAGCTCTTACAGAGTTAATTTATGGGTAAAAGGAAGTGACAGAAAAGTAATAGATGCCTCCTCTTCGAGAATGTAATTTAATAAAACAGCGTCTATAGCACAGGGAGTCTGTGTACACTCTCTGAAAAAGTTTGGTAAAGGAGCATTTAGTTGAATGATATGATTTTGGAACACTCTTTTAAAAAAGCAGTTTTGTACAGTGTTAGGTATAAATCTAAAAAATCCCATATATCATAGACAACTGACTAAGAAGGCTAAAAACGTGTAACTTATTAAAATCACATACCCCAAAATTATTTTACCTATACATGGATTTACTGATTTGTAAAGAACACATCTAATTTCAGAAAAGAAACTAGTCATCTAAATATGCAGACTACAGACATTTTTCTAGCTCATATTATAATTTAATTTATTCTTATTTAAATAAATGTGACTGTTCCCACACAAACTTTAGCAATCATCACATTTGGTTAGGATTTAGATGCAAGACTTAACAATTCAAGTGCTTCAGAAACCCAACAAATATCCTTCACAAATTAATACTGAAGCAACATTAAAATAATATCAAAGGGAACTGTGCTTCCTAGTAATCCACTTTTCAAAGAAGACCTTATTGCCACATTCCTAACAATAAACTAATTAAGAAGTTACTACAGAATGAATTAATGGACTAGGATTCTCTACTAGACTCCGGTGACATTTCAACTGTACTACTTACTAGAACACATTCTGCTTCTACTTAAAATTCCCTCTGACGCTCAATCCCTTCACTTCTTTCACTAGACTGCTGCTCTTAGTGATCTTTACATGGAATTTGTCTATGAGGATACTTGAGGATCTTTCAGGGTAAGCATATATGTTGCTAATTACACCTATGCACATATGTACATTTAGAAGATGACAACTGTTTGAAACATTCGAAGGGAACCTGATGTATAGCCAAGCCAAAGAAGCTCATTCATAACCACTAAATAAAACTGCTGAGGTTCTTCTACAAAGCGCAGAATTGTTTCTCAGCCGGCCTTAAAGTGGTTCTGAGGATGAGGTAACACATTCAACTTCAAAACATCATAGTTGGAAATATAAATGTGGGCTTCTGTGTTCTGACTTGCCAAAATATTATAACACAAATCTGATTAGCTTCCAAAGTGACCCTGGTCAGAAAATAGTCATGACTTTTCTACAAAAGGGTGGTGGAAGGGGAAACAATCTTCAGAAACCAGTCAAACTTGGTTTTATTTAGACTTGATTCTGAATGAATAATTTTAAAATTCCAGTAAAAACAAATACTAAGTTAACTCTTAAGAAACTTTAAGGTCATGACCTTAGCAAAAGGATTTATTCCCACCCCATTCACTGGAAGGCAATTGTACATAAGGAAGTATTACCAATCCAAATTCATTTTTCAAAAGTGGGAAAAAAGAAATCACATTCACAAAGAAACGTGAATTGTGACAGTTGGCATGGGGTACAAATTTCAAACTAAATCATAGCCTTTATGACTTTTGTAAAAATAAGATAAAGAGGGGAAATAGTCATTTATTTAAGAGTAAGATTTTTTAAAAATATACAGATTACTAACAGACTAGGGAAGAAATTAAGAATACTTTGCCTAAAGAACATCTTTCTTTGGAGAACTTAAAGCATGTTAAAAATCATTATTTCATTCTTGCTCTGGATATATCAGTGGGATCTGAGAGACATGGAAACTAAAAGAAATTAAGTGATTCACTCAAGACTACAAAGTAAAAGCTCTAAATAAAGAACCTTTTCTTTCATTTTTCACTTATTCCTCTATCCCATGATTCTCCATTCAAATGTCTTTTCCCCCAACCCCCATACTTATTTGTACCTCATGTTCTTTCCACAGAATAGAATTCAAAGAAACGCAAACTGGGTTTTCAGTACAGAATAATACACTAAATTCTGACTTACTCAAATCTAAAATTATCTAAGAGTAATTTGGAAGTTTATGCATACACAATTAATCAGAATGCAAAGAAATGAATTTCAACAAAACAGCATTTAAGAAATAATAAACAAAATCTGTCCGCTTGAATTTAAGAACTTTTTACCATATTGAGTATCTGAATTATGGTCCTTAAAACTGACTTGTATTCTGTGAGCCAATATTCCTATCTGCTTTCAAAAGTGCATGTAATAATATTTCAAATTCATGTCACTTTCCTAATAACCTACCAATAAGTAATTATGAGAAAGGTTTATTTTGGCTTATTTAAATAAAGATTTATATCAAATAGTCTTAATATATTTTAACATACCTTCACTATGATTTATTACTTGCCTCTAGTCTTAAAAAGCCAGAAAAATGACTGAGAGAGACCTAAGTTTCTGTTAAAAAACTGTGAAAATAGCTCCATAGGCAGATGTACAATTCCAAGTTTAGCAACACTTGGAAGTCCTAAAATATGAGATGATATTAATCCTATGCTATAACACAATATCCAAAGCTTAGTATTTAGGTATGGGTCTGTGCACTAGTGAAAAATGGAGATCAAGAAAATTAAATAAGCATTCCAAAACATCCATGAAATGCACCTGTTGTTATTGACACAATAAATAAATAAATAAGAAGGTGCCATTATTATGCTATGTTTATCTGAAACAATGTCTGCCATCTGAACACAAAGGGTATATTATATCTGGGGAAGTTTTTTTTTAAGTGTTAAGGGTGACAAAATAAACAATACAGGCTCCCATAAAAACAAAGCCTTGGTCAATCCATTCTTAGGAGAAGGATGAAGACACTAAGGGAAGCACACTCTGCCTTGGCAATGGTGACTCACTGGCTGAGCAGAGTCTGCAACGCTTCGTGCATGCGTTCTTTCAGTTCCAGTGACACCTTCTGTCCAAGATGGGCCAAGCAGTCTTCTATTGAGCTCTCTGGGTTAACAGGGCTGAATACCGGAGACGTGTGGCAGTCAAAGCCTGTGCTGGTGAAAGCTGAAGAATCAGATCAAAAGAAAAACCCAACTTAAATGACATCTACAGGTGTATATATATATATTCTGCAACTCCACCCCAAAGAATATATCATTAGGTGTGGCAAAATAAGAAAAACCAGACAGCACAGTGGTTGTTCAAGATATATGGAATGATAAAGACACTGATAAGTCTTAAACAATTTAGCTTAATTATCAGGGAGAGATCAATGAACTCTATTTTAGAAGACTAAACAAGAAGGCTATACTGCTATAAGACTGGAAGGGACAAGGATTTACCTGCATTCCTTAAAGACATATTCAGTGCTTCTGTATCTTTATACCAAAGACATGCAGTTCCATTTTACAGTTAACTCCTGGCTCTATGGTACCTTGTCCTCTTGTTTGCTTTGTTTTGTTTTTCCTCATAGTATTGATTTTAGGCTTGATCTTACATAGTAATAAGAGATAGAAGCAGAGTCTAAGCATCCTGGGAATCCTCGTTCCAGAACTTATTCATTTGTTGTGTCAGGTAAGTCACTAATCCTCTCTGAGGATCAATGTGTAAAACAGAAATCATAACTGTGTTACCGAACTCGGGGGGCTGGATCTAAAGAAAACACTTTGTAATCTGAAAAGCGCTACATGAGTAGGAGATATTCTTTGCTATGTATACTAAGAGATCATCAAAAATACCACTTTTTTCCCAGTTACATTGGACTTTTGATTAAGTACTAATCCAGTAGATGGATTATATACCTGGGCCTTTTGTTAACTTCCTTCCATTGACTGCCTCTGAACTTGGAAGAGTCAGCTAGAAGCTGAAAAGCAAAGAGGTCTGGAAGCACAAAGCTTTAAGACCTAAATTCTGGCCAAAGTGGTCCACTTTGGCATGCCTTTGCCCAGGCTCCCCATATGACTGGAACCAGTTTCCTTTATGATTCAGGTCTGATGCCACATCCGAAAGAAAGCCTTTCTTAAGCCTCCTAATTTTTAGAGATCTCTCCTCCAGTTATTTTTATAATTACTTATTTGACCATATGTTCTATCTCCAAGTAGAAAGCTGGGCTTGTTTTTCACTTTTATCTTTGTATCCCCAGAGCCTTGAAGTGCCTTGTCCATAGTAGGTACTTAATAACTGTTTGTTAAATCAAATTAAATATTAAATGTCTGGAAATTCAAAGTATAGCAACCTTTTTAATTTTTATTAATGATCCTTTGCAGTTAGCATGGACAATTAAGAATTTAGATTTTTGTATGTGTATTAAAAATCTAAGAGTAGACACCAGGTGACAACTACAGATTAAACTAACAAGGGCTGGAAAGAGAGCAGAACTAGCAATGGATGGGAGCTGCAAAGAAGCAAATTTCAGCTTCATATCAGAAAAAAAACTTCCTAACAACCAGAGCTATCCAAAAGTGAAATGACCTGCCTTGATAGATAATGGGTTCCCCTTCCTTGGAAGTCTTCAAGCAGAGACTGAACAATCAACAACTTGTTAGGTTCATTACAGTGGGGATTCATTCATGTCTAAGCTGGGTTAGATGGTCAACTCTCAAATTCTGTGATTTTGTAATTATGATTAAATGGTGATTTAATCCATGACCTACTACTATCAGAAAAACATTATTCACAGATTACTTAGTAAGATCAGTAGTCTATTTCAAAAGGTATAAAAACGCATGATTTTACTTTTTTTATTTGTTCAATTTAACTTGTTTATTGGTTGGAAAAAGCTATGCGGCTTGCTAAAACTAAACTAAAACTTAAAGTTTTTAGTTTTTAGTTCTTAGCTAAGGAATGTCTTGTGAATGAATGTGTGATGATCTATGCATCTTTAATAAATTCAAAGAGAACTCTGTGCAATGACCCTGAAATAAGAGGTCTTCAAGCAAAGACTTGTTAGACATGTTGTAGAGGGATTCTCGGATGGATGAGTAACATGATACCTTACAAACTCTGAAGTTTTATGATTTGGGAGATGATCTAGAAGAAAACAAGAAGCCCTCTAACACTTAAATATTTACTACTTTATGTGAGTATATTATTCTAAAAATACACTACAATAAATTCTGAAGTAATTTTTAAAAACAAATAAAAAATGTAATATAGCTAGAATAAGATGAACAAACAAACCTTCAGAAATTTCTTCATTCAGAGATTTCAGTTCTTCTTCAATTTCAGTCTTAACTTTCAATAGAAGCTCTTGGTCCAAAAGTTGTAAAGCTGTAGATGGTTGGACCCCTAAAATAAATCAGAAAGCTTAACACACATATAAAGAGGAAGACATAGGAGAAAAACAAAAGACAGGCATCAAAAACAATATGCAAAAAATTAATATAGCATTAATCACTGGGAAAAATATGTTGGTTCAAGACTCTTGTTTAGAAGTTGGGACCATTTGGGTCTGTTAAGAAGATCCTCGTGGGAAGTATTTGGGCCCATTGGTTAGAGCAAAGTTTAGTGGGAATTTAAGGGTATTAAATAAAAGGAAAACTGACTTGAGGTCCCCTTGTCCTAGATATTTCTGCTGGAGAAGGGAAATAAGAGCATGACATTCAGAAACCAACCTTTGGAAATTTCTGTGCCCTTAATTCTGTAATTCAGAGTCTGTTTTGCCAAAATGAAAACTTCCTTCTCCACTGCTGCCTTTCTCCCCATATTTAAATCCCTTTCTAGTTAAGCTATACCTTATTAACAAAATCTTTTGTTGTTGTTGTACAGTCGTTTTCTATTGTGTCTGACTCTTGATGAATCCATTTGGGGTTTTCTTGATTTATCATTTCCTTCCCCTGCTCTTTATATCTATGAGGAAACTGAGGCAAACAGAGTTGAGAGACTTGCCCTGAGTCACACAGCTAACAAGCGTCTGAGGCCAGATGTGAATTCAGTTAGATGAGTCTTCCTGACACTCTATCCACTGTACCTGCTAGCTGCTCTCAACAAATTCTATTTCACCCTAAACCTCATTCTCTCACTAATTCAACCTTTTGGAGCTCACATAAATAAGACTCTCTCTTGAAAACATGCAACCATTGCCACTCTTCAGTGCTAGACACTCCTCTCCTATCACAGGGCCAAGAAGAACCATGCACGTACTCTTTGCTCCCTATTGTCACATCTACATGCTGCCCCTTTTACTCTTAGCAACTTTTCTTCCCATGAAATTCACCTTCTACCCATAACATCTGATCAGGATTCTAATGGTAGGCATCCAGCCATTTTCAGGTCATTCTCCCTCCTTTCTCAAGTTCAGTATTAGTATACTCATCTTCATCTTAACTAATCTCTGGCCTCATCTTTGATGATTACAATATTTATACTGATGATCCAACCCTATGCTTTCTATTTCCTTAACCTTTCTCATGACTTCCATTTCTATTATCACTTTACTTCAGCAACCCAGAGAGGTATTTACATGTTAGATCTAACTAGCACCCAAAACTATTGCATTTGTGTGACCTTAAACTCTGAAATAATAACTAGTTCTTCCACCTCTCTCTATGAATCACTTCTGTTCCATCATGTTCTCCAAGGCTATCACACATATTTCGTCTTGACCCTAAGGGTGAGTATGTACATTGCCTTCTACCCTGAAACTCCTATCCCTTTATTCTTTCAATATTCACATTCTGTTAATATTTAATCCCTAGTCATCCTCTACCATATATTCTAACTCCGTGGATGCTGACTTCATGCAACCATCCCTACTGGGTCCATTACAAATTTACATTTAACTTAACAAAGTAGTAACAAAATTGAGTGGCTTGTGTCCTCTTGTGAACTTGTTTTTTTCTGCATACTTTTTTTTTTTAAAGTTTATCTGGTTTATGGTTTATCTGTCAGACCTACGAAGATAGAAAGAATTTATGACCAAACAAGAGATAAAGAACAATATGAAATGTAAAATGGATGATTTTGAGCACCCTAAATTGAAAAGTTTTTGCACAAACAAAGCCAGTACAACCAAGATTAGAAGGGAGGCAGAAAGGTGGGGAACAATTTACAGTCAGTGTCTCTGATAAAAGATCTCATTTCTAAAATACATAAAGAATTGAGTTGAATTTATAAGAATGCAAGTCATTCCCTAATTGATAAACTATGAACAGACAGTTTTCAGAGCAAGAAATTAAAGATATCTATAGTCATATGAAAAAGTGCTCTAAATCACTATTGATTAGAGAAATGCAAATCAAATCAACTCTAAGGTAACACATCAATCATACTTATCAGATTGGCTAATGTGACAGAACAGGAAAATGATAAATGTTGGAGAGGATGTGGCAATGTTGGCACAGTAATTCATTGTTGCTGGAGTAGTGAACTGCTTCAACCATTCTGGAGAGCAATTTGGAACTATGCCCAAAGGACTATACAACTTTGACCCAGCAATACCACTTCTAGCTCTGTATCCCAAAGAGATCATAAAAACAGGAAAAGGGTCCATATCTACAAAAATATTTATAGCAGGCTCTTTTTGTGATGGCCCAGAACTGGAAATTGAGGGGATGTCCATCAACTGGGTTATGACTGAACAAACTGTGGTATATGAATATAATGGAATACTATTATTCTATAAGAAAAGATGAGCAGGCAGACTTCAGAAAAACCTGGAAAAACTAATACAAACTGATGCTGAGTTAAGTGAGCAGAACCAGGAGAACACTGTACACAGTAAGAGCCACATTGTGCGATAAATGACTTTGATAGACCCAGCTCTTCTCAAGGATCTAAGACAACTCCAAAAGATTCATGATGGAAAATGCTATCTACATCCAGAGAAAAAACTCTGGACTCTAAATGCAGATGGAAGCATACTATTTGCTCGCCTTTTCTTTTGTGGTTTTGTTTTGTTTCTTCTTTCTTGTGGTTTCTCCCATTAGTTCTAATTCTTTTCCACATCATGACTAATGTGAAAATATGTTTAATATGAATGTATAAGTAGAGCCTATATCAGACTGCATGCCATCCTGAGGAGGGAGAAGAGAGTGGGGAGGAGAAAATTTAAAGTTCAAAATCTTATGGAAGTATATGTTAAAAATTAAAAATAAATAAATTATTTTAAAAATTTTTACTAGATTTTTATTCTTTCTTGACCACCTATCAAGCAAGCTCTCCCCAGCAGTAACTGAAAACTTTCTCTCCTTGAGCTCCCAATGCCACTCCAAACACCTCTCAGATAATCTGACCTCCTACTTTATTTTTTCCACTTAATAGTTTTTTTTCAATTACATGCCAAGATAGTTCTCAACATTCACTTTTACAAGATTTTGAGTTCAAAATATTTTTCTCCCTCCCCAAGACAACATGCAATCTGATGTAGGCTTTACATGCACAATCATATTAAACATGTTTCCACATTAGTCATATTGTGAAAGAATCAAAACAAAAGGGGAAAACGACAAAAAAAAAAGAGAAAAATAGCATGCTTCAATTTGCATTAAGACTCCATAGTTCTTTCTCTGGATGTGGGCAGTATTTTCCATCCTGAATCCCTTGGAATTGTCTTATTGTATTGCTGAGAAGAGGTAAGTCTACCAAAGTCAGTAATCACACAATGTGGCTCCTACTACATACGATTAGATTTAGCATTTTCTCCTGGTTCTGCTCACTTCACTTAGCATCAGTTTGTACAAGTCTTTTCAGGTTTTTTTGAAATCCACCTGTTCATCATTTTTTATAGCACAATAGTATTCTATTACATTCATATATCACAACTTGTTCAGTCACTCCTCAATTGATGGGCATCTTCTCAATTTCCAATTCTTTGCCACCACAAAAAGAGCTGCTATAAATATTTTTGTAAATGTGGGTCCCTTTTGCTTTTTTATGATCTCTTTGGGATACAGATCTAGTAGTGGTATTGCTGGATCAAAGGGTATGCATGGTTTTATAGCCATTGGGGCACCTCCTATTTTTATTGAGAAAATATAAGCTAAGAGGCGGAGCCAAGATGGCGGCGTAGAAGCAGCAACATATCGCAGCTCTCACATAGCCACCCCAAAATACCCATAAAATAGGACTCTAAACCAATCCTGGAACTCCAAAACGCACACAAAGATACTTCCCACTAAAGTCAGCTCAGCTACGAGGAACCATATCAGCACTGCGAACCGAAACCAGCCTGGCCTGAAGCCGCG
>JAQQSU010018300.1:0-10508 GCA_028627135.1 Pseudochirops cupreus
TATATATATATATATATATATATATATATATATATATATATGATAATTATTATTATTAACTACATGCAACTGGGAATCAAGATACATAGGCACTGTGGTAGGGAGACCCATCCTGCCCTACCGCAAAGTCAGAGGGGTGATGGGGGAGGACATAGGATAGAGCAGATTGGGGGAGGGGCTATACCGTGGGATGGCTGTTTTGCAGTGGTGGGTGGGTAGGGGAAGATGGGGAGAAAATTTGTAACTCAAAATCTCGTGGAAATGAACAAGAAAATAAATAAATTTATTTATTTTAAAAAAATAAAATAAAAATAAAAACAAAACAAAACAAAGGAATTGGGAGGTAAATACATTAGTGTCTACTAGATTAGTTAAGGGTATGCCCATTGATGTTTTTCTCTCTCTGTCACTGCTGCGCCTCTCCTGACTATTGCCAAAGAGGTATTTTATTCAAAGGATTATTGTGTTGTGTCATGAGGACTGAGAAATCTCTTCCTAGCAGGAAGCTCTTGCCTTTGTTGTTGAGTCTACCTTAGCTTTTCCATTATCTGAGACATCTTTCTTCTTAGGATACTTGAAGTCAATGGGGAAACTCTGGGCCCTAGAGAGTAGGTAGGTACACTTTGGGGCTGGCTTCTCTAGGACATTTTATAGAAACCCTTATATTTTTAATCTGGAAGAATTGTTGATAAGCCCACAGCAATGAACCTATTCCCCATTCTGTACCCAGATACTTGTTTTGAGGCCAGGATCTATGTTCCCACACTCTTTTGCTAGTTAATACATTTACCCTAATGCCCTAGGAATAATTTTACTTATGGCTTCCATCTAGGACCACCCTAATAATGATGAAAATGATGATACCTAGCATTTATGTAATAGATATGCAAACCACTTTACAAATATTATTTTGTTTTATCCTCATAACAACTCTGGAACATAGGTGCTTCATTTTCCCAAGTTTAGAGATGAAGAAATTGACATTAGTGACTCATGTAATGTAATTAGTGTCTCATGCTAGATTTGAACAATTTGTATAATATGAATGAGGCATAAGATAAGCAATTTGTTCCCATATGTAAAATAAATGCTAAAAATAAGATTCACATGTGTCAAAACAAACTTAAAATGAGATTCAGCAATTTACTCTATAATAACTGTTACAATATACTGGGGAGTTAATACTTAACCTCATCAGAATATTCAGTTTCTAAGACTGCTAATTGGGCACTTTACCTTAACTTGGCACTTCCAAATAAATCTTGGTGTTTGCTGGTAAAATGGTCAGGCTTGGACAATTCTCTTGTTGGCAATTATCCTTTCTGGTGCAATAACTTCCCTTGCCATGAGTCTGATCCATGACTTCTGGACCTCTTGAATTCACAAGGTTGCCTCCAAGCTTGGTCATATCTACTCTGAGAACCATGTTCAATCATCTACTCTGTCATTTACTCAGGAAAGGAATCACAAAGCAGGAAAGGTACCCATGGACATAAGTGCAAGATCACCTGGTTGAGCCCATGCCACATGTTGGAATGGCATGGGGATGATGTAGGGGGGGAGGAGTGGTAAGAATGAGCACAGTCCTCTCCTCACTCCATCAGGAAGCCTAGAGACAGAAGGTACAACTTACATGCCACGTGGAAGAGTCACAGCCAAGAAAAGTTCAAACTGGAATCTAACTTTTCTTCCAACTGATGTTACCTTGTGCCTGCAAGTAGGCCCCATTACCCTTGTGGCAAATGGGAACCAGGAAAGAAAACTCTGAATATGCCATTGTATCAGCAACCACCCTAGCATCTCCAGGGTGGCTACTAGCACAGGTTCTTAGATCTGCTTTTCTAAAGGAAAGCGACTCAAAATGGGTTAGCAATCTTACTTTAATCAATCAAACATATACCATTTACCTAGTTCAGGGGGAAAAGTCGGCACCCTGAACTTCAGAGAATACAAACAGAAGTTACAAACAAACAGAAAAACAGATCAGCAGACAGCTTCCAGCGTCTGACTATTACATCCATACCTAGTCAGTTACCAGAGAGGGAAGCACCAACTCTGGGTTTTTCAAAGCAGGGGGGCTCAACAGCTTCCCAGAGTCTCATCTGGCCAAATCACACAACTCTTCTCAAAGTGAGCCCCAAAGCAAAACCTCACATCAAGGTGTATATATAGCCTTCTCCTGGCTTGGAGAACGTCACAGCCCTCTAGACCCACTGCCCAATCACAAAGCAGCAAGGCAAGGGCATTCCCAAAAAACAAGCCTGGCGCCACAGGCTCCACGTGACCACATTCAGCCTATTAGGGTGCAGAGGTTACTTTCAAATCAGGGAGCGTTCTCAGAGTCATGTAGCCACTTTAGCAAAGGGCCTAGGGGCAGGGAAGATCTTCAGATTCCCATAACAGCCATATGGGACGTCCTTGTTATATACACATAAGTATTCACCAAAACAGTGGCACTGAAGGAACACTGGGAAGGAGTCTAAAAATGTCTCTTTCTGGTCTACAGTAATTCAGTCCTTTGTGTTAAGCTTTGTCTTCTCTCTGAAGTCCCGAAAGTTAACAAAAGAATAAAAAGGCAAAAGCTGATTTCTAGAAGCTTAGTTATAATGGGGAGAGGGGAACTTGTCCCTATGTAAAGGTATACAAAAGATAAACACAAAGTTTTGGAAATTGTTGTTGAGTCATTTCAGTCGTGTCATTTTCTTCACGACTCCATTTGAAGTCCTCTGGGTTGAGATATGGGAGTGCTTTGCCATTTCCTTCTTCAGATCATTTTACAGATGAGGAAACTGAGGTCAACAGGGTTAAGTGACCTTCCCAGGGTCACACAGCTAGTAAGTGTCTAGTAAGCTGGAACTGAACTCAGGTCCTCCTGACTCCAGGACACTGTGCCACCTGACTTCTCCTTTTATAGAAAGAGCACGCGAATAGCTGGGCAAATAAATGTAGAAGGTGGATCCTTAAACTGAGTCTTGAAGGAAACCGTGGATCCCAGCAAGCCCAGGTAAGGTAAGGAAGGAACTTGTTTTAGGAGACAGCCAGTGCAGAGGCATGAAGATAAGAGATGTAGTGTGAAATAGGCCAGTATATCTAGATCATAGAGTACATGGAGAAGAGTATTGTATGAGAAGACTACAAAGGCAAGTCTTTGCTAAAATTCTTGTAGCAAAATCCTCTAATATTATTTTAATAATTATTAACAAACAACCAGAGGTTCATATTTTTAAAATCAATGTATGTTGGGGTTCCCTGTAGCATAGTTTGAGAAACACTGATCTAGATGCTAGAGCAATGGTTCTCAACTTGTGGGTCATGACCCCTATGGGGGTCCAACGACCCTTTCACAGGGGTCACAGGAGTCATCTAAGACCATCAGAAAACACATATTTCCCATGGTCTTAGGAACTGAGACACCACTCCTCTATCCATCTCCAGGCAGGTCTGCCCACGTGCAGATACACCCACATACGAGTATTAAAGGGTCACAGCATTAGGAAGGTTGAGAACCCCTGTTCTAGAGGAAGGCCTTTGGAGGATTTGTACCTGCTGAGGCCACATTAGGGAGAGTAGGTAGGTTGTAGCCAGGGGTGTTATGAGGTTCAAATAAGATAGTGGACTTAAAACACTTTGAAAACTTTAAAGTGCTGTAAAATAATGTTATGCAAAGTGCTTTGTTATTGTTATAATTACTATTGTCCAGTCTGGTGATGTTTTTATATTTTAAGTTTCCTATTGTGCTCCTGCTTGGCTCAAGCAATATTTATAGAGCTATGTTGGCAATGTTTAACAACAGGATTTGGGAGGGCTGGGGAGGACACACACACTTTTGAGTTCATTCTGCATTATTAATGCTTTTTTCAGCCTAGGCAATCAACAAAACAATAAATCAAGCCCTGATTTGTACCAAATGCTCACAAAGAAAATTTAATAATGATCTGTAACAAGCTGGTTAGAGCTGGCTCCAGCACTCTCAGCAACCTGTGATTTGCCAGCAAATAACGGGTTTTTTCAGTTGATAAGATCATAGATTTAGGGGTAAAGGGAACTTTAAAGTCATTTATTTCCATCTATTTATTGTGAAGATAAAGAAACAAGTCCAGAGGGGTGAGGTAAATTTGCCTAGGTCACACAAGTAACGAATAGAGTTGTAAACTTAGGTCCTCTGTCTCCAAATTCATTGCTCGATTCAAATGGAAATTATGCAAATCTCAAGTGAATGCAATTATGCAACTGATTAATACTTGAAATGAAGCCGATATAACATGGAACTATTAAATTTGGGCAAGGGAAAAAAAAGAAATACCTCCATTCTAGTACTTACAAAATGAAAGAAACTTTAAGGGCCATTTGTTTAAAGAGCAAGGAAAGATGAAAGATTGTGAAACTCAGTTGCCTTGGTTTCTGTTCTCTTCAACAATGAAGAGCTGCCCAAACTGGAAAGATGCTTTTTTTAGGTCATATGTCAAATGCAGAATTCCAATGTATCTTACAGTGCTGTTAAAAACTAATGAGCTCTCCTTCCTCCAAAATTTAATGACAACTTTTTCTTCATCTTGTATATTTATTCCATTTTGTGTTGGAGTTATTTGTATAGAAGCATTGTCATCCTTAGTAGGTAGTAAGCCCTTTGAGAGCAGAGACCCATTGTATCTGTGTCAAGGGTAATACTGAATCTAATCAACTGTCTATTTTCTTCACTGATTTGATAGAGACTGCTGTCATCCAAATTACATCTCTTTGTTCATTTTTAATTCATTTTTTTTCTATTTTATGAGTCTTTCAAAAATGTAATTTTTCTCTGACACCATTAGACTGTGCCTAGTTTTCCCAGGCCAGCAATTGCAGAGGATGCTGCCTCTATCTTGAGAATAGAAATAAAGACCTCTTGTGTACATGGAGCTTGTTGACTCACAAATTTCCATTCTACTTGGCAAGATAACACTCCCTACTCTGAAATCCTGTTGCACAAAATATTTTCTTGGGGCAAAATATTTTAGTGGTTTAGTGACTCACCTCCCAGCACCTGAAAGCTGGCTTCTAAAGAACTCCTTGGTACCCTTTCCCCCTCTCCCCCTGCTTCACACAAAGGAACAACAGTTTGATTCAGCCCACTCAATTCCTAGGTTAGTTAAGAAGCCTTTATTTTATGCCTTCTATGTGCCAATACCATTGTTTTGCCACAGTACAAAGAGCTTTAAAATGGGTACTACTTATCCATCCTACCCTCACCTCCACTTTAGCGTAGATTGAGACAATCAAAAAGAAAGCAAACCATTGTGGTATTAGAGAGGATAGAGTGTCAGTCCTGGAGTCAGGAAGACCTGAGTTCAGATCCTACCTCTGACATAGCCTGGTAGTATGGGAAAGTCACTTTAACTTCACAGTGCTCCAGGCAACTGTCTAAGACAGCTAGGTCTTATCACTGAAGGTGCTAGCCTGAAGTGATACAGGGAGTTTCCTCACCTGGGAGTCTTCCATGTTGATAAAATTGTGGGTCAAAAACATGTACTTAAGCGTTGAAGGCTAAGATGTTCTTGCGCACGGTATGTTTATAGGAAGTACACTAAGAAAATGAAGTATATGTGAAACATTATAGGAGCAGTCACATATGTATATGTTACATATGTGTATATGTAAAAATCTGTATGTAGATTGCACTTATATAACCTATATAAAATTGCTTACCATCTTAGGAAGGAGGGAAGGAGAGATTTTTGGAACTCCAGATTTTCTTTAAAATGAAAGTTTAAAATTGTCTTTACATATAACTGGAAAAAAATAAAATGCTATTGAAAATGGATATACATGCATACATACGTATATATACACACACATGTATATGTATAGGTACATACAGATATACATATATACATACATATGTGTGTATATACACGCTTACATGGACAGTGACAGAAAGCCTAGGTTCAAATTCAACCAAGCCATTTTACATGTCTAGGACTCAGTTTCCTCATGTGTAAAATGAGAGAATTGAGCTGGATAAGATCTTTGGTCCCTGCCAGTTCTATGATTCTAAGACCCCTCTGAGGTACCAAGACCTGGACTTTTATCTTTCACAATATAAGTGATCTACATGTCCTCGAATTCTCCAAGCCACCCACCCCCCTCCAAACAGTATTAAAGGTGTCCTCAACTGACACCAACCCTTGTTGACCTGAGGAAACTGACTCGACAATAACTTTTCCTTACCATCTGATTCCTTCCCCTGCAGTGGCTTAGTGCAGGGACCAAGTTCTCCCTATTCTCCTACCTGCCTCTGGTCTCCCCCTGTTTTTACACCACTCTCAACTCCAGTAATTCAACCTGAGGCAATCCTTTTCTCAAGGGTATGGACACAATGTCTTTCTTCCTACCCTTTTGATTCTCTTTTTTTTTGCTTTTTGGAGGGGGAAAGTAGGGTGATTGGGGTTAAGCCAAATTTGGACTCAGGTCCTCCTGACTCCAAGGCCGGTGCTTTATTTACTGCGCCACCTAGCCACCCCTACCATTTTAATTCTTGCTTTATTATCACCTCCCCCCCCAAAAAAAATCTCTCTTTCTCCCCTTCTACTCTTTTTGTTCACCTCTTTCTCTCTTTTCTTCCTGTCCTCTCTCCCCTCTTTAATAGTCTGACCATGTCATTCCCCTGCTGAGGAAGTTCTAGTGGCTCCTGATTGTTGTTGTTGTTTGTCCTTCATTCTTGAAGAGGACCATGACATCAGAAGATGAGGCCATGACTTGCAAATGAATTGAACTTAAGTGAGGGAGAGCTGTACAAAGTCACCAGCCTCACTTTCTGCTCCAGAGTCATCTGAGTCCAGTGGCAAGATATAGATCAGTATGACTGACTGAAGATGGCCCAGGGGTCCTAACTGCCTCTAGGAAAAAATCCAACTTTTTCCGTTTGACATTTAAAACCTTCTAAGTTTGCTTCTAACCCATCTTTCCAAGCTTGTCACACTTTTTATGTTCAGTCAAACTGACCTATTTACTGTTGTCTAGACATTACATCCTATCTTCCCCCTCTAGGTCTTTGCCCAGGCTTTCTGTCATCACCTGGAATTCACTCCATCTTTTCCTCACTTCCGTCTCTTAGAATCCCTATGTCCTTCAAGGCTCATTCAAATGTCACTTTCGCTAGACCTATTCCTTTCCACCCCCACCCCCTGCAGCCCACAAGTTGCTAGGGTTCTTCTCACACTCATTCTCCCCACACAGAAATTACTTGGTGTATATTTTGTATTTTTTATCTGTGAATGTGATTTCCCTCCAATGGAATGCAAATTCCTTGAAGTCAGGGATTTATATTCTTCATTGTATCTTGAAGAGAGCATCTTGAAGGTGCTTAATACAGGCTTGTTGAGTGAATGTTGAATGAAGACTGGTAGAGAAGGAAAGGCCTACCATCTTAGGTGGGATTGGGTCACATCTGTAAAGATGTGAAGGCTGTAAAGGAATAGAAAATAGATTAGAGAGGCTGAACTGGGGAATAATAATGATGCAGTTAGAGAAATGAATATTGGAGCAGTCATTTGTTATGCTAAAATGCTTGGAATTTAACTTGATTTGCAACTGTAGGTTTGAAACACGGAACTGACAGGCTATTAAACACAGGAATGTAGATTAAGGGTCAGAAGTGCCCTTAGAAATCTTCTAGATCTAGAACAATCCTTTTATTTCTTAGAGGAGGAAATGGAGGTACAGAAAGCTTGTGACTGTCCCAGAGCAAAAGATAGTAATTGGCAAAGTCAGCATTGCTATCCAAGTCCTCTGACTGCATTCAGCACTTTCTGCTGCCCTGAACTGTTGTTGTTGTTGTTTCAGTCTTGTTCGACTCCCATTTGGGGTTTTCTTGTCAAAGATGCTGGAGTATACAGTGAGTTAGAGAAGGGGTTTGCCATTCCCTTTTCCAATCCATGATGAACTGAGACAAACAAGGTTAAGTGACTTGCCCAGGGTCACACAGCTAATGAGTGTCCAAGGCCAGATTTGAACCCAAGAAGAGAAGTTTTTCTAACTTTAGGCTCAGTACTCTATCCACTACAATGCCTAGCCTTAAATTATTATGGTGGATTATGATAGATGATTAGAATGGGCAGAATATAGATTAGGACTGAAATATTCTTGGCCATTTTGTTTTGATGTGAACTTGTTTCAGGGGCAACCTTCAGCATTTTTAAGTGGAGCCTGTTGTGATAAAGATAGTTCTATCTTCAAATTGCTGCTTTTCTGTTGAATTCTGTCAGGAAATCTTTGTTCATAGCCTGTCTCTAATATGTCCTTACTTATTGCTTCTTATTAAAAATGATTTTTAATTAAATTTTCTTTAGTGACAAATGTGAATTTAAAATGTTGTTTTTACAGACTTGTATATAAGGTAAGAGGACTATTCATCAGCAGAGACCTTATCTAAAATGTTAGCTAACAATTTATTCTATAAATTCAGTCTCTAGCCTCTCATAAAGCTTTCTCATATAGTGCAGGTAAAGGTAGGAGGACAGTGATAGAATCCAGGCAATTGTTTGCAAATTAATTTACTGTTGTTGTTCAATTGTTTCATAACCCCATTTAGTGTTTTCTTGGCAAAGATACTGGAGTGGTTTAGAATAGGCCATTCTTTGCCTCATTTCTTATTAGTTAAGCCTTAATCACTGAATGGACATTGCCTCAGTCAAACTAAGACCTGTTAAAGACCTTAGCTTGAAAAGGCCATCCAGGTGTAATGAGAATGGGAATTTGAAGATCTTCCCTGCCCCTTAATAGACCTAGGGGGGAGTTTGAAGACCTCCCCTGCTTTGAAAGTAAATTTTGCCCCCTGATAGGCTGAATGTAGTCACATGGAGCATGTGGTGAGGGAATTTGCTGAAGGGTGCAGCAGAGCCCACAGGAAGCTTCTTTGCTGGGAAGACAAACTCTGCCCCCTAATAGGCTGAATATAGTCACATGGTGCCTGTGGTGGGAGGAGCTTTGCTGAAGAGAAGCAGAGCCCACAGGAAGCTGGTGGTCAGAGCTAGCCAGACAGTGGGGGAGAAAGAGGAAGCTCAGGCAAGGAGATAGAGAGGTTTGTGAGCAAATATTGATCTTGTATTGGTTTGTGGGAAGGCTGAAGGAAGCTGTGGCTCTCAGTGTTATTATGGGTTCTGAATATCTTTGGTACTATGATGGAATCGACTTACTGGTTGTGGGATTCACTTTTCTAGTGTCTAAATGCTTCAGTTCTGTCCCGTATCTGGAAAGTTTGGTATATTTTGCAATCCAACGTCATCTGATACTTCTATATCTTGCCACTGGGTCCAGATGGTTCCAGAGGTGAAAGTGAGGCTGGTGGCTTTGCACAGGCCTCCCTCACTTAAATCCAATTCACTTGATTGTCCTGGTCCTCTCTGAGAACAAAGGACAAATAGCAACAGCAAACAACTGAAGTGGTTTGCCATTTAACTTTTTCCACTTATTTTACAAATGAGGAAACTGAGGCAAACACAGTTAAGTGACTTGCTCAGGGTCACACAGTTAGTGTCTGAGGCCAGAATTGGACTCAGGAATATGAGTCTTCCTTATTCCAAGTCCATCACTACCCACTGCACTACCTGGCTGTCCCTTACTATTGTTTACTTTTTGTTAATCACCAACAGGCCTGGAGTCAGGAAGACCTAGGTTCAAATCTTGCTTTGACATCAAGTAATAAACATTTATTAAGTGCCTACTATGTGCATTGTGGTAAGTGCTGGGGTTACACAAGGAGGCACAGTTATAAAGCACAATTTAAAGTATCTTTTGCTCTGGACTTGTATGAAACAGAAGCAGACAGAGGAGGTTGGCATACAACTACCAGGGATGGAGGGTGGTACTTTTTGGGCTAACATATCATACTGACCTGAGCTCTGTGTATTTGAGATACTCACCCTTCTGGTCCTTAGGCAGTCAGCTCAGCTGCCCCTTCTAGCTCTGAGATTCTGGGCCTTTACAAAGTACCTTCTCAGTCATTGTGAGGATGGGGAGTATAATAGCAACTTTTTTGGAACCATGCTTTTGTCTTGAGTCTTATCTTGAAATTGGAGGATCCCCAGGGAGAGGAGTTGGCTGTGCTTCTCTGCCTATATTTGATCTTAGAGTTGTGTCAGAATTGGAAGAGCTCTTAGAAAGGTATTCTAGTTCAGCCTGCTCGATTTTCAGAGTTGGAAACTGAGGCCAGGAGAGGTGGTGCGGTGACCTCCTGAGGACCTGTTTCAATTTCTCTTAAAAAAAACCCAACAACAAAATAAATCCACAGTTAGATCCACATATTTTGCATGTAACCACTAGAGGGAAGACTTTTCACAACGTATCTTAGAGACATGTTGAAGCTGGGCAATTGAATTAACAGAATAAGAGATCTAAGGACAACCTAGTCTAAACAATTAAGAAAATTGAGACCTAAAGAGGATACATACCTTTCCCAATGTTATATAAGTAGTAAAATTCTCTCTACCTCAGTTAATCGTTATGTCAATTAATTATTTTTAAATCAAAAT
>JAQQSU010018301.1:0-10508 GCA_028627135.1 Pseudochirops cupreus
TTCCTCCTAAACAGGAGAGCAGAGGTTTCCCTGTGGTCTGCCAGAGTTATTTTCAAGGTTTCCAGAGGACAAGCGGTACTAGGGCAGTCTGGACAGGTGCCTCCCATCTCCACCATGAAGCAGCTTCCCTCTGTAATCTACGTTCCCATCAGCCTCGTCCTCCTGTCTGCGTCCTTCTTCTACACAACTTGCTTAGCAGGTAGAATTGGGGGTTTATTCTCCACAAAAGAGGGAGGGAGAGGCAAGAAGGGGAAAAAAACAAAGAGAGAAAAGGAGAGAGGCTATTTGGCCCAAGGAAAAAGGAAACAGGACTTTCCAGTCAAGATGGAGCCGGGAATTGGGGAGGGGGATGTTTTTAGGTTTAATTTCTTATCGATAAAGATCAAATTCCCAAACCTCACCTGGGGCATACTGATAAATATGCTGACATTTCTCTTCTGAAATGTATTCAGCTTTTGTTTGTCATTGCTAAGAGCAAAAGGTAAAAAAGTTTCCCCAAGTCTAACAACTTAATTCACCCCAAAGAATTTTTATTTTGTTACTTACCAGTAGCTTCTCTTTCCTTCCCCGGGGGGTCAGTGAAATCACTCTTTTTCTCTTTTTGTCAACCTCTACCTCCAATGTGTCACTGACCCTGAGTCTTCTAAGAAACTGTGCCAGTAGAGGGCTGGAAAGGCTTCTTTCTGCTCTGTTTGGAATGGACTGTGTCTATCATCTAAGGGCTAGTGTAGTTTAATTCTGAGAGGCTCATTATCTCTGGGCTGGCCACCAGGTGATGAGTTTGCTGGGTTGGGTTTGTTTTTTTTCTGCAACAAATGGCCAATAATAGACTGATTATTATATTGTCTACTAAGGCATGGATGGGGTTGGGATCTGGATCTTAGTTGGAGGGAGCACCCTCACCAATGAAATACGGATCATTTGGAAGTATGTATATTTATTTAATCCCCTTTTCCCCTCCCTCCCTACTCGAAGTGCTTCCTTCTTACAATATTCTAAGTTCCTTATTATTTCTCCTTTTCCTTTAAAATCAATAATCCTTTGAATAGTACATGGCTCCAAGTGCTTTCTCTAGTAGACGATCTGATTTATCTTCTATCTCTCTAAGACAGATAAAATGAGATAATAATTTCTTTTGACAAATGGAAAAAAGCTAATGTACACAGAGGTTAAGAAACCTCCCTAGGATTAGTTACACTGTTCATAGCATCAAAGGATAATAAGGGGAAGGGAAAAGTAGGCGGAAGGAATGAGCTTTCCGGGTGCCATGCACTTTTTAGAATATAGGTCTCAGAGGTGAAAAGGAACTTAGAGATTATTTGTGCTCATTTTACAGATGAAGAAACGGAGGCAGCAAATTTCCCTGTTTTCCAGGATCCTGTTCCACACCAGCTCCTCTTAAAGTGTATTTTGAGGAAGCTTGGGAGTGAGAGGTTCTAAACTATCTTCATAAGAATAATAAGACATTTCCATTTCTAACACAGTAAATATCCATAAATATAACCCACATAAAACAAAAGTTCTTTGGAGAGGGAGGTCCTTAATAATAGACAGTTTGAGAACTGCTGCTCTACACTGCTGTTTCCCAATTACTAGTCTGGACCAGCACTGGCAGCAAATTTTTGATGGTCCACGAAACTATTACTAATAGAAATCCTTACTTCTTCTTTATAAATTAAGTAATACATTATGCAAACAACATACAATTAACTGAAATTTCGCTGCTTATATTTTGAAAATCAATTCCAAAAAGAAAATGCTTATTACAACCTATTAGCTACTCCCTCGGTGCTCTCTTTCGCTCTGTCTACTCACCCCTGTGCATGTATTTGTGTACACATTTTTCCTTATAAATAGTTATTACTACTTTGATGGCTCTTTTATTCCCTTTTCAATATTTCATCTTTTTATTCTGTAACACTCACAACGTGTCAGATCGTTCTCCAAAAAGACTGTGCTATTTATTACAAAGAACTTGTCCAGGCCTTTTCTATTGGAACAGGGAATATGGAAGGGCTTGGTTCCCAAATTATTCTTGGAAAAACAGGATGAAGTTGCACTTGTTAAGGCAAATGTGGTAATACTATCTCCTTTTACTTATGCTTTTTGCAAATTCTGTTTAAAAGTTTTACTCTCAATGTAAAAGATTTTTGACTATGCACCCAAGCAGTAAAAAAAAATTCAAGTAGTTAGTACCTAATATGTGTTATTGACTCGTTTATATGTTGTATACATTGATTACTGGGTTTTTGTTGTTGTTAGGTTCAGTCATGCTTGGTCCCATTTGGGGTTTTCTTAGCAAAGATGCTGGAGTGGTTTGCCATTTCCTTCTCCAGTTCCTTTTACAGATGAGGAACAAGGAAAACAGGGTTAAGTAACTTGTCCAGGGTCATACAGCTAGCACATACCTGAGACTGGATTTGAATTCAGGAAAATGAGTCTTCCTGATTCTAATCCCAGTGTTCTATCCTTTATGTATTTTGTAAAATAGTCACAAAAAATATAAATTTTAAAAAGATGATGAAGATGAAAGTAAAGATTCCACTCCTTTTAATTCAGCAATGGATCTAGGTCCTTGTTTCTCCCCAATTATTCCAGGGTTGACTTTTCACTTATACTTGCTTTTGCCAATTTAATAGGAGTGAAGCAGTATCTCAAAATTTTTAAAATGATATTTCCTTATGAAAAAGGTTTAATAATGACATTTATTGACCATACTTTGATTAATGGGAAACGGATGCTGCCCTTGATTTAGAGCAAATTCCTTATAAATTTCATGTAAAATGTATATTTGTATATGTACATATTCATATATTTTAAAGGATGCCTTCCTGTGTCTTTCATTATCCCTTCCTCCAAACATCAAATCTTTGCCTCTTGCTCTCGTCTCACCACCTGTCTTCCCTTGTGCTGTCATTTCTCTTTCTGTGAGTCACTGCAAATCCAGGGGTTCCCAGACGTCTTCAAGTAGATAAAGTATAGTCAGAAAGGCAACGATTAGTTTGGCTTCATTACAAAGTAGACAAGAAATAACTACCAGGAATGTTTATTGTGGCAAGTGGTTGAGAGAGCAATGACGTATGAGTCAAAAGGTAACATGACTGATTTGTAACAAACATGCCAGAATCTGAATGTGTTTTGTCCTGAAAAGCAATCATTGTGGAAGACTGTGTACTAGTTCTAATGATGCTGCTCATGCTTAAAACCACTTTTGAAATTTCCCCATTGGAATGGCCTTTACGGTTGGTGACACGTTTCTTTTAAAAACAAGCCCCAGTGGTGGCAAATCTTAATAATGGTCATTGTAATGACAAAATAATAACAATAATACTAATAGTTGACCTTATGCTTAAGGTTTGCCAAGTGCAACATTATTTCACATCTTTTGAAAATGGAATCGACTTTTGAAAACAACTAATGAGCATTTGCAACTAATAATGAATAAGGTGGGTGAACAAGTTAGTTCCTTGGTTCAAAACCAGGTCTCAACCATAAAGCAATGAGATACTTCATTTTACGGTTTGTAAAATGACTCTCAAGCCATTTCTAAGATAGGAGTCCTGAAATGTTTAGATCATCAGAGATGAATGAGATCACATAAGCAAAGCATTTTGTAACCGTGACGCAGCCATGTAAATTGCCACTAGTAAATGTACAGATACCTGGAGAAGGAAATGGCAAACCATTCCAGAATCTGTCAAGAAAACTCCATATGCAGTTGTGAGGAGTTGGACACAATTGAAACAGAAACAGTCGGACAATAAATGTAAAGGTACACAAGGTGACTTTTAAATGGACAACAGCTATCTGGATGTAGAAATTCTGTTGTTTTTTAATCAGTTGCTTTACTGGATAGCTATTTCCAGGATCAGAATGGTTAGTCGTTGCATTTAAGTCATAGCTTTTAAGTCTTTCAAAGTTGTTTATCTTTATAATGTCATTGCTGTATAAATCGTTTTCCTGGCTCTGCGACCTTCATTCTGTACCAATTCATAATTCTTCTTAGGTTTCTCTAAATCCATCCCTGACTTTTCTTATGGCACCATACTATTCTATCACATTCATATATCATAATATTTTTACTTTTCTCCTAATTGATGGACATCCATTTAGATTCCAGTTTTTTTTATCACCACAAAAAGAGCTGCTATAAATATTTTTATACATATGGATCATTCTTTGATGTCTTTAAGGTGAATGAATAGCAGGTGGCACAGTGGATAGAGTGACAGGTTTGAAGTCAGAAAGACTCATCTTCCTGAGCTCAGACCTGGCCTCAGATACTTACTAGCTGTGTGACCCTGGGCAAGTCACTTAACCCTGTTTGCCTCAGTTTCCTCATCTGTAAAATGAGAAAGAAATGTCAAACTACTCCAGTAATTTTACTAAGAAATCCCCAAATGGGTCATAAAGAGTCAGACACAACTGAAATGATGGAACAACAACAACAAAATAAAAGTAGTATCAAACCCATATCACATCCACCTTCCTGACTGGAGCAGAAAATCTGGGTTCAAACTCCTGTTCTGACACGTATCCGTGACTTCAGCCGCTTCAACTAGGTTTCAGTTTCTTCATCTGTAAAACAAGGTTAAACTAGATGCTTTTTAAGGTTCCTTCCAGTTCTAAATCTAGGATTCTATAAACCACCACCTCCCCTCTTTAGCTGACTCCTCCCCTTCTAACCAACCCATCCCTGCACTTTTCAACTGCCATATTTCCCTGGAATCCTTTGCACCAGAAACTAGAGTGCCTGCAGCTAGAGCCCCTAGCACCTGAGGTTCTATCCTACACTTGCCTCTAAGGATGAAGTGTTCTAGTATCAACAGTGTTAGATCCTTAATTCTTATACTCGGAACACAAGGTTTACTTTACATTGGAGTGCTTCCTTAGAGACTTTCCAAATTCCATCCTGGAATAATCAGGGTTCGCCTTTCTGCAGGAAACATAATATCACCAAATGACTTTGGATTCACATAGGTAGGAAACTATTTTCACTTTCCTTGGCAAAGGAGATAGGGTCAATCAAGAAAACAATTTTTATTATACAGGTAAAAAGAATTGGGAAATCAATTTCTCCTACTCAAATACCACCCTCACCCCCACCATGCCTTTCAGGTGTAAAAAAAATGTATGTCAGATTACATCAACTAATTACAGTACCTGTGTAAGACATTTGAGAGGCTTGGGGTGGGGTAGCATAAAACTTTAGTTAGAACAACAGTTTCATGCCTTTGGCTAAATAATAAGTCCCTTTTCAAACTAGTATTCCACTGCCTACAAAAACCAATGTCCCTGAAGGACGCAGTGTCCTAAGATGGGAACTTGGGAGCTTTCTGCAGTTTCCTGCCATGCCAAGAAAATAGGATGAATAGTATTATAATGTCCTGGAAAGGATATCTTTAGAATTTATTCCTAGGACTAAATCTATCCAAAACCCAAACAATATATGTATCTTCTTCCCATTGCATATGCAAAAAGTTTATTATCAACAACCTGAGGACACTTCCTCCTTTCTCTAGGGCTGTGTAAGGGTTTCTACCCTTAAGTGCCTACACTAAGCCTGAGGAAATGTTAGGGATTCTTTAATAAATATGTACATTCCATTAAAACCCATTTAATGGTGACTCACATTTGTATAGTGAGTTATAGTCACAAGAAAACTTTCATCTATGTTATATCAATGTCTTGCAATCACTGACTATAATAAGAAAGAGTCCTGTAACCTCAGACCCTGGGCTTGTCCAGCAGGATAAGGAATAGCCTAAAAGGTGGTGTCAAGGATGAAGGACTAGACTGATAACCTAAAGACCTAAAGGCCCAGTCTTGGATATGTTGTGTTTAAAAATTTAAACAGCTTGTGATACTTGAAAACAAGTGGCAAAGCTGATGAAAATACTCTGGGCTGTTGTTGTTTTGGTTTTTAGTATCTATCAGTGAGAGGCAATATTGACAGCTGGAGTTGGAATAAGGAAGATCTGATTTCAAATGCCAATTGAATCCGTAAGACATTTGCTAGCTACACAATCCTGGGCAAGTAATCTAATCTCTATATATCTTGTGTACATAAAGTACATATTTATTCAGTAATTGTGTACATATTACGTATTCATAAACTAAGTTATAGACATTGATTTGCATTGTTGGTGGAACTTTCCTAACCTGGAGTGCCCCAGGCTGATGAAAATCTCAAATGCTAATGCAGATGCAAGAGCCACTCCAATGATCTGCAAAACAGAGGGGGTGGACTGCATGACCTCCAGGACTCCTTCCAATTCTAGCATTAGAGTTAATAGGGTTAGATTGGGTTAGAATGAACATAGCTACTACAAATATGCTACCCACTTTATAGATGGAGTTGAGCCCGGCAGTTGATTTGTTTCTGGTCCCAGAGCTAGAGAAGGGCAGAACTAGGTGGTGAAGCTAGGTCTACAGGCTCCAAGTCCAAGGCTCTTTCCTCTACCTCATTTCAGGCTGAGAGGTCTGAAATGAACTTTGAATAAAGCTGAAATGAACTTGACATTGGCTGTTAAGCCAAAGAATTCAATTTCCTTACAACTGGCACACCTTTTACAAAATCAAGGTAAACTTGTAATAGCAACAACTGTGATCCACCGCACTTTGAGTCTGATAGTTTCTGATTTCCAGGAAGGATTAGTAAACGTTCATCTGAGTGCAGTTTATTGTACTGATTCTGCCTCTCTCCTTTGTTCTTTCAGAAACATCCAACTCATCGGTTTCTTCTCTTGCGTCAGACTCAGCATTCATAGCACAGTGTTCTAGTAAGTTTTCTATAACCACTGAAACTCCATGGACTGGTGTTTAAACCCCTCTATTGTTGAAGTCTCATTTATTGGTTGAGATAATGAGTAGGTGTCCCCACTCCTTAGCATCTTGTGACCCTTTCTTCTCCTGCATGAATCTAGTTTCTCCCTGTTCTCCAAAAGAAGCCTAATAGATTTCTGAGTCTTTCTTCTAATCTATCTTCAGGGTCCTTGGGTATAAGACTCCATGGAGAACCTAATAATCATGTAACTTGGGACAAAATGGAAGGTGATTAAAATACACATTAGGGAGGATCTTAGAATGAGAGAATCTCAAGATTGAAAGTCACTTAGGTTAATCTACCCAAGGCAAGAGCTTTATTTGTAGCATTTTTGAAATGGTCACTGAGCCTCTAAAGAATTTCAATGGAAGAGAATTTTCTACCTCACAAGGCTGCTAGGAACCTATAGCATCATAGAACTGGAAATGATGTTACATCATCTAAAGTCATTTTACAGATATGGAAAATAAAGCAAAGCAGGGTTAAATTACTTGCCTAAGGGCTCTAAAGTCATGAGTGACAGAGCCAGGATCTGAACCCAGATTCTCTGACCCCAACTCCATTATTTGTTCTAGTATAGCATGCTGCTGTTTCCTCTATGTTGAGCCAAAATCTGTCTCTCTTAGACTTCCATGTATTGAATGCTAAAATATTACTACCCTAGACATTCATATAGGTAACTGTATCTGGAAAGTAAGTTTTCTGATAAACACTGCTTGTAATTTGTTGGAATCTAGAGGCTTTAAAAAAATTTTAAAATTTATTTAATGTTTTATTTTCCCCCAGTTACATGTAAAACAATTTTTAATATTCATTTTTAAAACTTTAAGTTCCAAATTCTCTCCCTTCTTCCCTCTGCTCCCCCCAATTGAGAAGGCAAGTAATTTGATGTGGATTACATATGTGTAATCATGCAAATCATTTCCATAATAATCACATTGTGAAAGAAAACATAGACCAAAAAAAGACTTAAGAAAAATAAAGAAAGTAAAAAAGTATGCTTCAATTTGTATTTGGACACTGGCAGTTCTTTCCCTGGGGATGAATTCATCCTAAGTCCTTCAGAGTGGTCCTGGACCACTCTATTGCTGAGAAGAGCTAAGTCATTCACAGCTGATCATCTTACAATATTGCTATTACTTTTACACAGTGCATTTCACTTTGCATCAGCTCATGCAATTCTTTCCAGGTTTTTCTGAGAGCCTCCTGATCATCATTTCTTACAGCACAATAATATTCCATCATAATCACATACCACAATTTGTTCAGCCATTCCCCAGTTGATGGGCATCCCCTCAGTTTCCTATTGTTTGCCCCCAGAAAAAAGTTGCTATAAATATTTTTGTACATATAGGTCCTTTTTGGTTTTTTCTCTCTTTTGGGATACAGACTTAGTAGTGGTATTGCTAGGTCAAAGAGTATATATGATTTTATAGTCCTTTGGCCATAGTTTCAAAATGCTTTTACAGAATCTGGAATCTAGAGGCTGAATATGCAGTATCATACCTGTCATGGCATTGGGTGGAGCAGGGGGAAGAGGGATGGCGTGGAGCTGGACATACTAAATATGGAGTACTAGAGAAAAAGCCATAGAGTTAGAATAAGAGGATCTGCTTTGAATTCTAGCTCTACAATTTAAACTTATGTGACCTTGGGCAAATCACATAAGTTCTTTGAGACTCATTTCCCTCCTCTATATGACAAGAGAATTGGACTCCAAGACGCCTTCTAACTCTATCTCCATACTCCTATAATTAAAACATTAGAACGTTATTAGTAGTTGATTATAAAGTAGTAGATTTATGCCTGTTCTTTTTTTTTTCTTCAATCTTTTGTTTAACTTATTTTGTTATCTTTTTTTAGTAGACATTTTAAATATTTAGTTGATATTTTAAAACCTAATTAGCCTTAGGAACAAGGGAAACAAACATACTTTTATTATTTACAGATATTTAAAAACAAACTTGGAAACATGCCCCAAGGAACCCAGAAACTACTGTATAATTAAATTACTAGATAGAAAATGAAAGTATTCATTTATATACATTCTACTATACTGCTAATTGATGGTTCTTACCTTAGTGATGGAGTTGAATGAGATGTATTATTGTGGGCTCAAACAGCAAATTTTTTTGCCTATTTATGAATAGGTAGAGGATGAGAGAAGAAAGTACTACAATTTTCAATAATTCAGTCATAATCTGGTTTTTGGCTTCAGATTATATAAGCACACAGACATTTGTTGTTTTCTATGATACACAGCAAAATGAAAATCTTGTTCCAGGGCAGGCTCTACAACATAAAAGTTAGAAATCCCTTTTGTGTTTCACTGGATGTGGTTAGTTAGCTCTACTGGTCACCACACAAGGTTAGTGAGGCCAAGATTTTAGTGGCTTGATTTTTTTATAGATTCCTTAGTTTGGCCTTGTTCCACATGACTATAGCTCTGACACTGGCAAGCTCTCTCATAAATGTGGCTCATTTACTGGAGGGACTGGGAAAATTTGCAGATAAATCAGGCAAATTCATCCCCACTCTTAGGATAACAACCCATAGTCCACATGCTTCTAATCCCTGTTCAGTAATATCACTATGGTTCATAGAGGGAAACTCCATCTCCCATGGATAATGACCACGGAAATTAAATGATATTTAACTGGGGAGGAGGAAAAGGAAGAAAGATGGTGAAATGTGTCTCTTTTTCCTCTTCAACAGATGTAGATTTCTGCTCTCAGGCTGCCCAGTGCTGTAAACATGGAATGGATGAAGACGGTTGGATTGCAGCCGCTATCGGCTGGAGTCTCTGGTTTCTCACGCTCATTTTGCTCTGTGTGGGTAAACTCCGAAAGATAACACCTGATGAATCCAAGTACACACAAGCATGACATTTGGGACTTTCAAACTCCACCAGTTTCCTAAATGAAGGGAAGAGAATAGTCTTGAACTAAGATTCAACTTCCAATTTCAGCAAGGATAATAGTACTTTCACACTTAGTTTCAAAGGGTTGCTATTTGACCCTGACAGTTTTCCTCTCTCTATAGTTTAATATCAGAATTATTTCCATAAGCTTTTGCTGAATTGAATCAACAGGAAGAATTTATGGACTACCAGTTGTGCTCCCAGCATGATCTTGACACTCAAGGATACAAAAAAGGAATAATCAAGAGCCAATCCTCAAAGATAAGTGGTCAAAAGATATGAACAATTTTTGAAAGAATCATAAATTACAAATTACATTCGTTGCCATTTGGAAATTTGCTCCAGATCAATAGTAATAAGAGAAATGTAAATTAAAACAACTCTGAGTTTTCACCTCTCACTCTGAAAATTGACCAAGAAAACAAAAATGAGGATAGTCAGTGCTGGAGGAGTTGTGGGAAGAAAGGAGTATTCATGGACTGTTGGTAGAGCTGTGAATCTATCCATCCATTTGGAATTATGTAAAATGTGACATCACTTTATACCTTTTGACTGAATAAATGCCTGTACTAGACACATACCCCCAAGAAGCTCAAAGATGAAAACAAAAGAGTTTCAGCAGGACTTTTTGTGATGACAACAACAAAAAACTAGAAACAAAGTGGAGCTAAAGTAAACTGCTATATAACTGTAATAATTCCTGCTACAATAGAAAGGAGAAAAATCACAAGAAGGAATCTGAGCTCTGAGGGACTGAGAAAG
>JAQQSU010018302.1:0-10507 GCA_028627135.1 Pseudochirops cupreus
CCATAACTTTTGCACGTGAACTATTGGTGCACTGCTAGGGCTCTCCCCAGTTCTCACTTGTGCAGCTGAGTTTTTGAAATTCCCCAAAGGATTTTTTATATAATATCCTGGGTGAAATGCTTTTCTTTGGGACTGGGTCAGCAGAGTCTATGCTATTTTGATTCAGTTACAAATGAGATTAAGTGATGTAAATCCCAGATCTGTCATTAACTAGCTGTGTGATTTTGGGTCATTTAACATTTGTGCCTCCGTGTCTTTAATCTGCAAAATGGGGGAGGAGGGAGAAGGGCTGTAGACAACCCCAAAGGTGTCTTCTGATTCTCAATCCTATGAACTGTCTCCTCCTAACTTTGTGACCCTGGTGAAGGTGATAAGCATGCCTTCTGTTTTCATGCAATTGGGTTAAAAAAAAGTGTATCTAAATCAATAAGATCATTTCGAAAATTAAAATGACTTGAATCAGGTGGTGAGCCCTGATCCCCAGAAGCATCAGTAGATGATATAGGGTACTGAGGGGGTGGAGGGAAAAGGTTGTTGGGAAAAGACTTTGATGAGACTAATACTCCCTCCCAGTTCTTTTTTCTATCCTCTCCAACTCTTCCCTCCGCTCAAATTTTTTTTCTTCTCCCTTTTTTACAGTAAAAAAATAATATATATACACACACACACATACATACACATATACATACCTACACACACATATCCAGGAACCATTTGACTCCATCATCCCCAGCTTTTAAATTTTTTTTGGTTTTCATCATCTTCCTTTAAGGGAGAGAGAGGGAGAGAGAGAGAGAGAGAGAGAGAGAGAGAGAGAGAGAGAGAGAGAGAGAGAGAGAGAGAGATTAGTGCCACTTTTACCTGAAATGAATTAGAGGTAGAATAAGGAGTATGTGTGAAACATACCCCTTCGTTAGAGAAAACTATGTTCTTCAGGTCCCTCAGGGCCACTGGGCTCTCTGCTCCCCGAGGATAGCTCCAAAAGGCACTTTTACTTTATTTGGGGAGTTTGCCTTGGGAATGGCAGGGAGTCCTTGAAGGTACTGGGGAGAAAATTTGAATGGGGAGTTTTGGGGGTGAACAGGGTTGTTCAAAATCTGAAGTTCGTTCATTAAGCCTTTGAACCCTTCAATTCTTTCTAAGAGGGGTGTGTGTCTATTTGCTCAACAGGATCTAAAGTGACCTCATTCATCTTTGTTAGTGTTTACTATTGGTGATGGTGGGGGGAGGGGCATGAGTTTTGATTAGGGTCTAGACCTGGAAGGAACCTGCAGAGGTTAAATAACTTGGGCCGAATAGGCAGTGGGTGGGCGTGCTGAATTTGAATTCAGGTCTTCCGATCCCAAATCTTGGGTCCTTGATAGGACCGCTGACCTAGAGCTGTCCCATTAACTCTTTGTCAGTCTGTACTCCCAGTTGGGGGGAAGGGGCTTCCATGATTATGTTTGGCATCAAGAGGAGTCCTCATTAACCCTTTGCTAGCCTCTGATATTTGTATGAAGGCAGAAAGCTTAGAGTACAGTGTCTGGCATCTAAATCGATCTCGTTAATAACCCTTTGCTCTTGGGATGCAAGTGGGGTCCTTTCTGTGTCTGGGATCTAGACACATTAAACCTTTGCTTGCCTTCATTCCCTGCTGGGATTAAGGGTTTGCTTACATTATCTCAGATCTAGATTCATCTCTCTCATTAACCCTTTGCTAGATTGAACTTTCAGATGGGCGGTGAGGTGTTGGTCCCCTGAGCTACTTATGCCTCATTAACCCTAGGCTGTCCTCCCAGGTTCACTTAGGAGGACGAAGGGTGCTTACAGGATCTCCAGAAGGAGAGTCATACTGGAGTGGGTAGGGGCATATGGGGACCTCCACACCACCCTGACCTCTTTTCTCTTGCTCTGGGAGCCCCTCCGATGAGCAACAAGTGCCTTCTTCCCGCAGCCTGGGGCCGTCCTTCCTCCGAGGCCAGCAGCCTTGGGTACCACTTGGCGAGGGGCGGGGCGGGATCCCAGGGCCACTGGTGGGGGATTACTTTGGGGGCGGAGCGGGGCCGGGGTTGGGAGGGGGGAATCGGTAGGCTGCCGTGGACGCCGCTGCGGCGAGGCAGGCGGCCGGCCAGACCAGCAGCTAGAGGAGGAAGCCGCGGGCGGAGCCCAGCCGGGGTGCAGGGTAAGCGGCTAGCCAGGTGCGCGGGGGGGCGGGCGCGCCAGAGACTCAAGGTGTCAAGGCAGCAGGAGAAGGGATGGCGCTGGGATGCCTGGGACTCCTGGGTCTCTGCCGTCCCTAGGGAGCATTTGCCGGTGGGGGAGGGAGTTGGGGGTAGGATAGTGGGGTTTGGTTCTAAACCCCAATTTCCTTCCGTTCCTTAGTCCTTCCTTAGCTCCTTGCTCCCCGCTGGGGCAGGGCCGGGGTGGAGGCAGTCTCTACGTGAGATCTGGGAGCCAAAGGGGGATTTGTGCCTCCCACTGGGGAGGGGCAGAGAGAAGAGAGCCTGCGGTCACGGCCCCCCGATCCCTGAACAACCCCACCCCCAGGTCCCAGGTCCGTCCCGCAGTGCGGCCCGGCAGGGGGAGGCGTGCCTCAGCAGAGACACAGGTGTCCGGGAGCAGCGCAGCGCCCGGGAGCCGCAGCCTCCTTCTCCCTCCTCCCCCCGACCCCCCCCCCCCCATTGGGGTGGTGTGTGTATATGTGTTTATATGTGTATGTGAAAGGAGAGGGGACCCCGGACCCTCGAGAATGCTTCCATCCTGGACTCTCTTTTTGCTGGTTTCTCTTGTGCTGTCAATTGCCTTCCTCTCTGGGCCTTTGTTTCCCCATCTGAAAAGTGAAGGGGTCTGATGGGTTGACCAATGACGTCCTCTCCAGTCTTAAATCCTTGCTCTTCCCTAGACTTCTCTGAGGAGTGCTTTATCTTCTCTCCAGGCTGTTCCCTGAATTTCAGATACCATTTTGGGAGTGGTCCGGGGAGGCGCTTTTCCCCCTGGACTCCCGGAGGGCAGGATAGAGGTGAAATCCTAACTTAGTAGTACCTGGGTGTAGATGAGAGAGCAGAACCAGCAAGTCTGTACAAGCTCTGACAGTGCTGGTGAACACTTGGCATAGGGCTGGGATTACTCAGGCATTTGCCAGGTACCAGGTTTCCTGGGGCCCCCATGGTCTCTCTGGGATCCTTTACAGGAACAGGAGTGCTTTCCTATGTCACAGCTGCTCCTAATGCCCATGCTAAGTGGTTGGACGTAATGAGAGTCAGACTTTTTTCAGACTGCGGCCAAAGTGTGCCCCCAGTGGTTTCTGATAAAGGTCTTCTCAAACCCTAGTTCATAGGCCATCTCCTTTCAGTTCAAGCAATAAGCATCTGGGTGGAGGGTGCCTTTCAGGAGTCTGACACCAATGAAGCAATAGCTGGGCCAGATGGACCTAGATCATGGGTGGGGAATTCATGGCCTTAGGGCCACATGTGGCCCTCTTAAGTCCTCAAGTTCAGCCTTTTGACTGAATCCAAACTTCACAGAACAAATCCTTCTATTAAGAAGAGTCTTAACTATTTAGGTCCTAGACAAGCCTGTGGCAGGATTCAGTTTTTTTGTAGGGCCCTAGCAACTCTAAAATCAATAATGCCTGGCCTTTGGTAAAGGCCACACTGCCCAGACCCTCTTCATGGCCCTGGGGAGTTATCTTGGGATCCCAGATTGTTGGAGCTGGAAGAGAATTTAGTTATGATCCTGCTCCAGTTCCCTCATTTTACTTAGGAAGAAACTCAATGCAAGATGGGAACTCTCAGGTGATGAAACTTTCTACCAAGGCAGGTTGGGTACCTTCCCTGCAACTTCATAGTCTTAGAGAGTAGCCTTGAAAACTGAGAAATGAAATGACTTGCCCAGGGTCACACAGCCAGTAGATTTGAATTCAGATCTTCCTAACTCCAAAGCCCACTCACTACTCCACACATCCTCTGAACCTGAGCACACTGATTTGAAAGGCTTCACAGGTTTGTGGACTGGAAGATCTCTTCGGATAAGTATCAGGACCTGACCCCTATTCCTTGGTTTACAGTCTAGGAATCATCACCAAGTTTTCTCAGAGGTTCATAGGACCACAGATTTAGAGCTGGTCATCCATCCAAACTCCCTCCTTTTATGGGGGAGGAAACTGAGGCCATGGAGGGGAAGGGCCTTAGTCAAGGTCCCACAGATTGTACCAAATGTAGAGGGGACTTCGAAGGGAATGGAGTTTGCTAAGTAGAGGCCAATGAGCTTGACCAGGGGTGGGGAACCTGTGGCCCTTTAGGTCCCTAAGTTCAGCCCTTTGACTGAATCCAAACTTTACAGAACAAATCCCCTTAATAAAAGAATTTGTTCCATAAAACTTGGACTCAGTCAAAAGACTGCACTCGAGGACCTAGAAGGCCATAGGTTCCTTACTCCCTAGCTTGACTTTGATTGCTGGCAATATTCCTGAAAGGATAGCTAGGTGGGGAAGTGAATGGAGGACCAGCCTTGGAGTCAGGAAGGCTCATTTTCCTGGGTTCAAATCTGACCTCAGATACTTACTAGCCGTATGACCCTGGGCAAGTCCCTTAACCCTTTTTGCCTATGTTTCCTCATCTGTAAAATGATCTGGAGAAGGAAATGGTAAACCACTCCAGTATCATTGTCAAGAAAAACACCCAAATGGAGTCACGAGGAGTCTGACATGAGTGAACAACAATGCCACCAATATTCCTGAATATATTATTGATGGTTAGCGACCCTCTAGAAAAGTAAGCTGTGATCACATGGCTTCATCGAGGATGGCTTGTGCCAGGCTGGCTTCCTTTCCTTTTGGGAATGAGTTATTTGATTGGTAGATCAAGAGGATGGTGCAGATTGAGTTTCCCTAGATTCTAGTGAGGTGTTGGATCATCTCTCATACTATTCTTGGGAACAAACTGGAAAAATGTGGCCTAGGTGACTGACATCGGGTGGATTTGGAGCTGGTTGAATGTCTGGCCCTGTAGGGGAGTCATTAATATGGTTTGGGGCCCACTTTGGAGTGGCTTTCTAGTGGAGTACCCTAAGAATTTGTGTTTGACTCTGTGGTGTTTAACCTTATTAACAATAATATGAATATTAATGAAGCATTATAGTATGTAGAAGATAGAGTGGAAGACAGAGTCACAAAAGCTTGTGTTCAAATCCAGCTTCTGACATTTACTAACTGTGTGACCTTGGACAAATCACTTACCCTCTCTTGGATTCAGTTTCCTCATCTGTAACATGGTGATAATAATAGCCTTCTAGGCTAATTATATCTTCTAGGCGTGGTATATGTAAGGTGCTTTGCAAACTTGAATATATACATGCCACTTCTTATTAAATGACACCAAGCCATGAAGAATCACTAACACATTGCAAGACAGTCAGGATTCCAAAGAATCTTGATAGGCTAGAAAGAATGTTAGACTGAATTGGATAGGGATAAAAATAAAGTTTCACACGTGGGCATAAAAAAATCCACTATACACATCTAAGGTGTCAGAGGCATGGAAAGACAGCAGTCCCAAAAAGGATCTGGGGGTATCAGTGGACCTACAAGCTAAACATGCATCAGCAGTGTGATGTGGCAGCCTGAAAAACTATGTGATTTTGGGCTTCATTGGAAGGTTTTAGCTGCCAGGGCTATTGAGATGATCATCCCACTCTCCTCTGCCCTTGTCAGATCTCATCTGGAGTCTTTTGCAAGGTCCCAGGCACCAAAATTTAAAGAAGGTCCTTAAAAGGTTGGAGACTGACCAGAGGAGGGAAACCAGGAGTGTGAAGGGTCTTGAGTCCACATCATATAAGAATGGGTTGAATTAACTGGACATCCTTAGCTTGGAGAAAAGAAGACTTGGAGGGATGAGAGCTGTCCAGCCATGGCCTGGCTACCTGGCAGCATGGGAGATTCCCTTTCCTTTGTGCTCTTCAGGCAGGGGCTGGACATCTACTCCTTGGGCAAATTCTCGCATTGACTCCTTTGTGTATAGGCTGGACAAATGACCACTGAGGTCCCTTCCACCTCTCAAATTTGAGAATTCTCTATACTGTCACCCATGGAATAATTGCCAAATTCTAACCTGACACAAAGCTAGCAAGGAGAGAGAAAAACTGGATGACAGAGTCAGGATCCAACAACCAGTTACCCAATTATCAAACATTTATTAAATAGTAATTTAATTTATCAAATTTATTATTAAATTATTAAATATAAAAATATTGAATTATTAAATAAATTTATTAAATAGCAGGGTGCTTGGTGCAGGGAATGCAAAGACAAAAGTAAAGCAATCCCTGCCCTCCAGGAGCTAACTTTTCTGGGGGCAAAGAAACAACATACTTATGTGAGGGCAGCTTGGTGACACAGGGGAAAGTTTGCTAAGTCAGGAAGACATGAGTTCAAATCTAGCACAAGATGCTTACTAGCTGTATGACTGGGTAAGTCACTTAACTTCTGTCTGCCTCAGTTTCTCAACTGTAAAATGGGGATATCATTAGCACCTACCTCCCATAGTTGTTCTGAGGACTAAATAAGACAATATTTGTGAAGGGCTTTGTACAGTACCTGGTATAAAGTAGGCATATAACAAACTCTTGTTCTCTCACCTCTATAAGTAAATATCAGCTATGTACACCATAAACATGAAATGATTTGGGGGTAGTTATGGAGGGAACAGCAAGTGGGTTGGTTTGACTGATAACTTATGTGAAAGGCTTTTAGTATCAGGCAGAAACGTTTGTTTGGTGCTCAAAAATTCTGATAGGTTGGAATTTAGTTGAATCTAGTCAGCTGAAATTTGATAGGGATAAATGTAAAGTCTTTCTCTTGGGCTCCACAAATCAATTTCCCAAGTCCAAGTTAGGGGAAGCATTGCTGGATAGTCATTCATCTGAAAAAGATCCGGGGGTTTTAGTAGACCACAAGCACAATATGAAACAGCATTATGATATGACAGCCTAGAAAGCTTTAGTCTAAATTAATTGAGCCATCCTATATAGTACCTGGGAGATTATACACCCCATCAGATTGCATTGGAAGAACTGGGTTCAAATTTGGGAGATACTTTTTATTTAATTTTTAGAGGTACATTTTAGTGATAATAATAATTATTATTACAATTATGTTAATAATGATAACAATAAACATTTATGTAGCACTTTAAGGTTTGTGAAACACTTTACAAATATTATCTCATTTGATCCTCACAAGAATCCTGGTGAATGGTGCTCTTACTATTCCCCTTTTATAAATGAGCAAATTGAGGCTGAGAGAGGTTAAGTGACTTGCTTAGGGTCACACAGCTAGTGTCTGAGGCTGGATTTGAGTTCAGGTCTCCCAATGCACCACCTAGCTGCCACATTGTAGGAAGTCCATTGATAAACACAAGAAGAATAAACTAATCTGGAGGGCTTTGCTTTCATGCCAAATGAGGATGGGCTGAAGGATTTGGAGATGCTTAGTCAGTGGCTATACTCACCAATACATAGGAGGCCCTTGATAAGTGCTTATTGACTGACTGACTGACTGACTGATACTTTTCCTCAAATCCTTGAAAGACTTAGCCTTATTTTGCTTGATTCCACGGGGCTGAACCAGTAGCAGTTGGTGGAAGTTACAAAGAACCAAATTTGGGCTTGATGATGGGGGAGACCTTGTCCACATTGGGAGCTGTCCCAGAGTACTCTGGGCTGCCCCCAGAACCAGTGAACTTCCTGTCACTGGAGGGCTTCCAGTACAGCCTGGACCACCATGTGTTGGGGGAGGGGATTCTTGGTCAGTGAGGTGTCCACAGAGGTCCCTTTAAACTCAGAGATTCTGGGATTCCTCGCCTGGCCAGATGTTTTTAAGAAGTAAATTTAGGGTGAGGGCTTAGTTGTTTTTAGGCACAGAGCAATCCAGGCTCCAGGCAAGATTTTTTTTGGAGGGGGAAGATTCCTTATGAATTATCAAGGTGTCTAGGGGCAAGTGCCTTTTGGAATCTGATGTTCCACTTCAGTTCCACTGCACCTGCTCTGAAAGCTGAGGAGCTTCACCACTCCTCTTTTTCTTCTGCACAAGCTAAATATTGCTTTAGTGTTGAGGGAGAGAGGAAAGGGGTCCCTGTGTGGCACAGTCTTAAGCCTTGTGGTAGGTTGTTGTGTGGCCTTAACTTGGTTTTCCCCCTGATATGACCCCATTGTCTGTCTCTGAAATGTTAGTAGGGAGCTGAGGGACAAATACAAGTCTTGAGAGAGAGAGAGAGAGAGAGAGAGAGAGAGAGAGAGAGAGAGAGAGAGAAAAGACAGAGAAAGACAGAGACAAACAGAAAAGAGATACATAGAGGGAAAATGAGAGACAGAGAGAGAGGAAAAGAGAAAGTGAGAGGCAAACAGAGAGAAAGTTACATTACAGAGATCTTGGTTCTTATTTGTTGGACTTGGGTAAGTCACTTTCCATCTACGCCCCTCATTTTCCCCATTTGTAAAATGGGGAAGTTGGACTAGATGATCTCAAAGGCCCCTCCCAGCTCTGACATCCCCTATTCTAAGACCCCTCCCACTTCTGACATCCCCTGTTCTAAGCCCCCTCCCACCTCTGACATCTCCTGTTCTAAGGGCCCTCCCACCTCTGACATTTTATTCCCTTAACATCACTTTCAACACTGTGACCCTCTGGTTTCTCATTTTGTCAGTTGCAAGTTCAGTTTATTTCAACAAATATTTCAGCACCTACTATGTGCCATGCCTGGTTCTAGGTATCGGAGCTATAATGTAAAGGAGAAAAACTACAGCTTCTGCCCTCAAGGGGCTTATGATCTAATTGGGCAGCATTAATTCATTCTTTAGTATTAGGGGGGAAAAGTCAGGTAAAACTCTTCTCCTTCCTAGTAAGTCCTCTTACAAAACAAAGGAAAAACACTCACCTCCATCAAAACTCAGATTTGAGTGGTTTGTCATTTCCTTCTCCAGCTCATTTGACAGATGAGGAAACTGAGCCAAACAGGGTTAAGTGACTCGCCCAGGATCACACAGCTAGTGACTGAAGCCAAATTTGAAGTCAGATCTTTCTGACTCCAGGCTCAGTGGTCCTTCCACTGTGCTACCTAGTTGCCCCAAGAGTAACAGTAAGAGGGGCTATTTGGCCAGACTAGCAGTTGAGAAGAAAGTAATAAGGTTTGAATAAGGTTCCAAGAGTCTGAGACCAGGTTGCAAAAGGCTTTTAGTACCAGACAGAGGAGTTGACATTTGGTCTTGGAGATAATAGGGTTTGTGGGAGTTTAGACTTGAGATTGGGAGACTTGCTTAGGAGGATGCTGCAGCAGTCCCGGCACATACTGTGGAGTCTTGAGTTAGGAAGTAGCTCGTGTGAGAAGAAACAAAGGGGCAGGTGTAGAAATGACCAATTGGTGTCTAATTGGATGTAGGGGTGAGAAAGTGTGAGGTGTCTGGGCCCTGAAGTTGGGAGCCAGAAATAGGGAAGTTTGTGGGAGGGGAGATCGTAGGAGAGCCAAGTTAAGAGACAGCATGATACAGCAGAAAGAATGCTGGGCTTTGGAATCAGAGAATCTGGGTTCGAATTGTAACTCTGGTGATTATGACCTGTGTGACCCTGTCACTATGTGCCAAGTCACTTGCCTTCCTCGGTTTCCTCCTCTTTAAAATGGGAGAGTTAGATTAGAAGCTTCTGAAGCTTTTCAAGCTCTAGATCAATGTTCCTTAACATGTTGACTTGGCTATACCGATGGGATATCCCGCTTGAAATGCCTAACAGGCAATTAGCAGTGCAGACCTGGAGCTCAGGGGGGAAATGAGGGCTGGATATGATTCTGGGAATCACTCATGTAGAGATACTAATTGAATCCTGTTGAGATCACCAAATGAGAGTATAAAGAAAGAAAAGGACCCAGCACCAACCCTTGGGGAATACCCAGAGTTAGGCGGCATGTATGATATGGATGATGATAGAGCAAAAGTGATTGAGAAGGAATGCTCCAAGACAGGGGTGGAAAACCTGTGGCCTTGAGGCCACATGTGACCCTCTAGGTCCTCAAGTGTGGCTTTTTGACTGAATCCAAACTTCACAAAACAAATCCCCTTAATAAAAGGATTTGTTCTGTAAAACTTGGACACAGTCAAAAGACCACACCAGAAGAACTAGAAGGTCACATTCGGCCTCCAGGACTCAGGTTCCCCATCCCTGGTCCAAGAGGTAGGAGGAGGAGAAGCAAGAGGGAGCAGTTCATGAGGACCCAGAGAAGAGATGTACTGATGAGGAGAGGTTGGTCAGCAGTGCCAGTAGCATAGGTGAGCTGCCACTGTATCTTCCACACCACGTCCCAGCTGTCTCCACCATGCCACCTACATTCTGGCATGACCCCTATCTACCTTCACCTCCACCTCAACCCTGGACTCTGCCTCTGAGTCCTTCAACTCTTTTTTTTTTAATTAATAATAAATTTATTTTATTAAATTTTTTTTGAGTTACATATTTTCTCCCCGTCTTTCCCCCGCCCACCAC
>JAQQSU010018303.1:0-10507 GCA_028627135.1 Pseudochirops cupreus
CTATTTATTGCAGCTCTCTTTGTGGTGGCAAAAAACTGGAAATTAAGGGGATGCCCATCAATTGGGGAATGGCTAAACAAGTTGTGGTATATGAATGTAATGGAATACTATTGTGCTATAAGAAATGAGGATGAGATGGACTTCATATTTACCTGGAGAGGCTTATATAAATTGATGGTAAGTGAGAAGAGCAGAACCAGGAGAAATGTTTATACAATCACAGACACATCATATGTGTGATGACCAACCTTGATGAACTGGACTCTTCTCAGCAATGCATAGCTATAAGACAACTCTACAAGTCTCAGGATGGAAGCAGATACCTACATTCAGAGAAAGATCTAGAAAGAACAGAATTTAAATGGAGACTGAAGCAACCTAGAAGCTGTCACTCTTTTCCATGTTTGATTTTGTTCCCTTTTTCCCATTGTTCACTCTATTGGTTACAATCCTTCTATATAACCAGACTAATATCCAACGTGAATGTATTTACAGATTCTATATTTCACTGCATGCCACCATGGGGGGAAGGGGGGAGAGAGGGGAGAAAATTTGAAACTCAAGGGACTCTGGAACTGAATCTTATAAACTTAAAGTAAATAAACAAATACAATTGAAAAATTAAAAAAAAAGAAAGAAAATCAAGTAAGAGAAGTGGAGGGAAAAATTTGGAAGAGAAATGAGTATGATGCAAGAAAATCATGTAAAACAAGTCAATGGCTTGCTAAAGGAGACCCAATAAAACACCAAAGAAAATAACAACTTAAAAAATAGACTAACTCAAATGGCAAAAGAGGTCCAAAAAGCCAATGAGAAGAATGCCTTAAAAAGCAGAATTGGTCAGAAAGAAAAGGAACTTCAAGAACTCACTAAAGAAAATAATTCCCTCAAAATTAGAATGAAGTAAATGGAAGCTAATGACTTTATGAGAAATAAGATATTATAAAACAGATTCAAATGAATGAAAAAATAGAAGGCAATGCAAAATACCTCATTGGAAAAACCACTGATCTGGAAAATTGATCCAGGAGAGATAATTTAAAAATTATTAGACTACCTCAAAGCCATGATAAAAAAAAAAGAGCCTAGAAATCATCCTTCAAGAAATTCTCAAGGAAAACTGCCCCGATATAATAGAACCAGAGGGTAAAATAGAAATTGAAAGAATTCACCAATCAGCTCTTGAAAAAAAAGATCTCCAAAAGAAAACTCTAAGAAATATGATAGCCAAATTCCAGAGTTCCCAAGTCAAAGAGAAAATATTACAAGCAGCCAGGAAGAAACAATATGAGTACTGTGGAAACACAATCAGGATAACACAGGATCGAGCAGCTTCTGCATTAAGGGATTGAAAGCCTTGGAATATGAGGTCAAAGGAGATAAGTTAAAAGCAAGAATCACCCCTACCCAGTAAAACTGAGTATAATACTTCAGGGAAATATATTAATATTCAATGAAATAGAGGACTTTTAAGCATTCTTGATGAAAATACCAGAACAGAACAGAAAATCTGACTTTCAAATACAAGAAGCAAGAAAAACATGAAAAGGTAAACAGGAAAGAAAAATAATAATGAACTTATTAAAGTTGAACTGTTAGCATTCATACATGGAAAGATGATATTTGTAACTCATGAGACTTTTCTCAGTATTTGGATAGTTAAAGGGAATCTATCTATCCATCTCTCTATCTCTATTTCTATATATACACATACATACATATGAGAGGTAGAATAGGGTAAATTATCTCACATAAAAGTGGCAAAAGAAAGCTGTTGCAATGGAGGTGAAGAGCATGGAGGTGAAACAGAGTGAGTCAATCTTACTCTTATTGGATTTGGCTTAAGGAGAGAATAACATACAAACTCAATTGGGTATCATTCCCTACAGGAAAGTAGTGGGAAAGGAATAAGAGGGGGGAATCATCAGGAGCATAGATTGGGAAATGGGGTATTCAGAAGCAAACACTTTTGAAAAGGGACAGGTCAAAGGAGAAAATAGAATAAATGAGGGGTAGAATAGGATGGAGGGAAATATAGTTAGTCTTTCACAATATGACTACTATGGAAATGTTTTATATAACTACCCATGTATAACCTCTATTGAATTGCTTGCCTTCTCAGTAAGGATGGGTTAGGAGGGAATAAGGGAGAGGATCTGGAACTCAAAATTTTAAAAAAATCAATGTTAAAAATATCACTTTTACATGCAACCAGGAAATAAGATATGTAGGCAATGGGGAAGAGATATCCATCTTGCCCTAAAAAAAAGTGAGGGGTAAGGAGATGAGGGTGGGGTAGGGGAGCATAGAATATAGGGCAGACTGGGATAATCAATATGCTTGCCATCTTGGGTTGGGGAATAAGGGAGAGATGGGGAGAACATTTGGAACTCAAAATCTTTTGGAAATAAATATTGAAAACTAAAAATAATTGAATATATTAAAAAAAAAAGTAAATGGTCCAAAATGGAAATTCATGGTTTTATATTAAATCCTCTCTTTATGTCCTGCTGAGTACTTGGATACATCCTTTTCCCCATGTAATAGAGATTTGAAGATCTTCCATGCCCCTTGTATTGAAAATCAAACAGGGATTTAGAAACTTCTTTCAAGTTCATGATTGTATCAAGTATTAAGATCCAGAACTTGCAAATCCCACAGTGAGATGAACTTGCTGATGTAACAGGAAGAGGCAGAACAGGGAGGAATTAATACCATATATAAAGAAAAGCCCAGGCTGGAGATCCAGAATTGCTGAAAGAGAGAGAACTGCTAGGATCCTGAGAATTTCTGAGAACTGTTATGAATTGAGAACAGAATGGAAGACAGAACTTGTGGTGGCAGAATGGAGACCTGAGAAGAACTGAGAAATGAGAAGAAAGGAGAACTGGGAAGAGGCATGGCTGTGGTGCTGGTACTTTGTCTGTCTGTTTTGATGTTACTTTATCATCTTTGTCTGCCAATAGAGGATGTTGCTTTTGTTACAGAAGCCCTGGGACCTAACTGCTAGTTCAGAAGCCCTGAAAGAGAATTTTATTGTTGTATGCTTACAGAAATCCTGGAAGACAGTCTTACTGATGTTTTCAGAGGTCCTGGAACTATACTGATGATTTGTGTTCATTTCTCAGACCTTGTTGTTGGATCTATGTTGATTTCACAGGCAGAAAGTGAATTGATGATGGTGCCAGGAATGTGTATGAATGTTATTGATACGGCTTTGTTAAGCTTTGTCTTCCCAGGACCATAAACTGTGAAGGACTTGAGGTGGACTAGACACTGTGAGCTTCAGTTTGGAACAGGAACTGCATAAGGAGCTGGTCAAGGAACTGAGAGCTGTCTGCCTTTGAACTCATGTGATAGTTGTGTAGATTCAGGTAGGAGCTGGGACCATGGAAGAGGAACCATGGAAGCTGAGAGTCTGCCTGAAGTCAAGATGAAGAGACCTCTCCTTGGGTATTTACTGCAAACTGAGGAGATGATCATTTACTGTGGTCTAGGGGTGGAGAACTTTGATCTTTACATTTAGATGATTAAATTAAGGACTTCTCCAATTAATAAGAAAGAAGACTTTTTGACTGAAGAAATTAAGACAATGTGACCTAGTGGTGGAGAACTTTGACGTTTGTACTTTGTGTCAATTAAGGAGACAAGCCTCCTTAGGAGAACTTTCATTGCTTAATCCCTGAGATAGTTGGTAGCAACTTTATACCTCATAATACCACCTCTCTAATGCAATTATAAAATATTATATATTATTTTCTTTGTAATTTTTTCCACCTCTCACAGTCTACAAGCTTTATAGGAATAGATGTCATTTTAACCTAATTTTATATCTGCTCCAAAATTTAATACAGTACTTTCACATAGCTGATGCATTCAGTAAATATTAAGAAATTTCTTTGTGTCAGATACTATGCTAGTCAGGGAGGATAGTAAGACAAAAAGGAAGTGTTCTTTGTCCTCAGAGAAGTTACAGTACACTACAGGGCTGATGCATGAATTTTTAGAGGTAAGTACATAGGAAAGAGTGAAATTAGGAGTTTGAAGACAAGATTGAAAAAACAAAGAAAGAACTCTGAATTCATGGCAAGAAAGAGAGCTTCACAGAAGACTTCATGCAAGATGTGGTGCTTAGTCTTGTAGGAAGATAAAGTTTTCGAAAGGCTGGACAAAGTAATTAAAATAATATTTCATAGATGGTGTGACTGACACAGTACAGTCAAGTCATCATGTCTCTCAAGCTAGATAATAGAATCAAAGAATTTGGAGCTGGGAGAAACTTACAAGATTCTCTAGTCCAACTAGCCAAAAATTTCCCTGTAAGATATCTCAAAAATGAATCATCCAGCCTTTGTTTTATATCTCTTAAAAGTCTCTAGGATGGCATTAACTATGTGTGCTTCCTTGACACATTATCAAATGATACAGAGGCTCACTTTATATGATTTCAGCATATAAAACTGTCTTTTTTCATCATTCTTTCCATTCCTTACCTTCACTATTATCTGTAATAGCTGCTTCCATTCAAGTTTTAATCTGAAAGAGGTTAAAACATAAAACATACCAAACTCTCGTGAAAGAACACAGTCAACATGCTTGTAAAATGAAATTCCTGGAATTTTTTTTCAAATATATTAAAAGGGGGGAGGGGCTTTAAGTTAAAAAAAATAAATTTATTATGGAGGAAGAGTTAGAGAAGATTACCTGTGTGTCTTCACTCTACTGTGGAGGTTCAGTAATATAAGAATAGCCTTCAAGAAGCATAAAGAAAAGACTGGCCACAAAACAAAAGAATGAAGGATGCTACAGATGAATATGCAAAAGTCTGAGTAGTAACCTGATGTGATAACCACTGACTAATAACTAGGATGAAATAGGAAAAACTGGAAAGCATTCCAATAGAAACTGGGTTTAGACAAACAGTTCACAACAAGTTCCAAATAAATATGAACTAGAGGAGTAAAGAGAAAATTACCTGAACAGATGGCCATTGACCTGGTTAGTGCCATTTCCTCACAAGACCTGTGGTTTCTTTTATGTCTCTGATTTTCTCTGCCATGTCAGCATATGCTTTTCTTTCTTTTCCACAGCAATTCTCATTCTCCTCCAATAAGTACCTGCTCTTTTCATCTAAGCCAGTATGGGAAAATACATTCTCTCATACAGCCACATCTATTATAAAAGAGCTATGCTTGTGAAGAGAGAAATTTGGGTTTCCTGTGATGAAAGACTCCCTAATAAGAATTAGAATTAGCTGAAAGTGAAATGGGCCTACAAAGGAGGCAACAAATCAATATATTTTTTATTAAACTCCTAGTATATGCCATGTACTGTGCTAAGATATGTATTTATTTTTGAGTCATATCAGTTGTATATGGTTGTTTGTGACCCCAATTGAAGTTTTCTTGGCAAAAACACTGGAGTCATTTGGCATTTCCTTGTCTAGCTCTTTTTACAGATGAGGGATTAGGGCAAAGGGGGTTAAGTGACTTGACCAGGTTCACTCAGCTAGTAAGTGTTAGAGGTCTGATTTGAACTTATGAAGATGAGTCTTCCTGACTCCAGGCCCAGTGCTCTACACCCTGCTTCACCTAGATGTACTAAGATCTGGATATATAAATACAAAGAAGGAAACAATCTCTACTCTTTTTTTTTGTTTGTTTCTTTCTTTGGAGGGGGGAGGCAGGGCAATTGGGGTTAAGTGACTTGCCCAGAGTCACAGAGCTGATAAGTTTTAAGTGTCTGAAGCCGAATTTCAACTCAGGTCCTCCTGACTCTAGGGCCGGTGCTCTATTTACTGTGTCACCTAGCTGCCCCAATACCCCCTACTCTTAAGGAATTTAGATTCTATTGTGGGAGCGAATGGGTAGGAACATAAGTACTACAGAACAAATAAAAACTAGTTAGTAATGGACATCAATTGTAGTTGGGGGAATCAGGAAAGACCTTCATGAGGAAAGTAGTGTTAGAGCTCCATTTTGAAAGAAGGGAGAGATTTTATGAGGAGAATTCATCCCAGGATTGGGGAGCAGCCAGAGCAAAGGTTTTGTCTTCATGTTACCAGCAAAGACTAAACAACCACTTATAGAATATTCTGTAGAGGAGATTTTTTTTTCAGTTGTGGACTGAACTGTGTAATCACTGAATTTCTTCCTGAATTTAAAATTCTATAACTTTCTGACTAATCAATGAAAGTAATTGAATTATTTGGTCAAAAGACAACAAGGGAAAATAGGAATGTTTAATAGGAATGTATATGTAGAGTGTATATCAGATAGCATACTGTCTAGGGGAGGAAGAGAGGGAGAGGTGGAAAAGTTAAAACTTATGAAAGTGAATGTTGCAAACTAAAAATAAATGGATTAGCTTAAAAAAAGAAGACAACCAGGGATACTTTCAGTGCTCTAAGTCCTAGATGAGTGTTTATGTTGAAATTGTGGAAATAACTTTACCCAAAAGCTAATGAAACAGCCATTAAGTAGGTTGTTATGAAATTAAAATTCCAAACTGTTCTTGTTTTCCCCTATTTTGCTGGTAGAAACATCTCCTAGGGTTATACTGCTGACAAAGCAATCAGTGTACTATTGAATACTTGTTGAACTTCACATTCTCTTACAGTGTGTTTCTCCCACTAGTGATCTGATTTTGCTTCCTAATCTTGGAAAATGAAAGAACTGACAAATGATTGATAAATGGTACTTGGGCTCTATTTTGTTCCAACATTCTGTTCATCAGGTAAAGTCAATGGACAGAGGTTTAATTAGGATTTTTTTTCCAATGGGGAAAGTTCTTATGTTTTAATTTATTTTTTAACAGTGTCCTTCACACAACCTCCGGCTGCTACAAAATTCAGAATATCAAGAACAACAACAACAACAACAAAACAGCAAATGATTGAAATGCTTTAAAAAAATGAAACTATCAACACCATGGAAATAACATCTTGTTATATGCCTCTTGGGCTATGTCAGCCCAAAGTGATAGGGTTTTACATTTGTTTGTCCTGCTCTCTGCTTCTCTCATAAATCAATCTCTCTGGAACCTTAATCGTTTTTGCTGCTTCGTTCTAAATTCCCTTCATTTTTCCTGTATTTTGCTGGTGCAGACTTCTAGTAGAACCTATATTGCTGACAGGGTAGGAAATGTCTTTTTAAATCCAAGGAAAGATGACTTGAGAAACACATGAGGATTCTATCTATTAAGAGTATTGAAATTTCATCAAAATAGTTACAGGACTGACTCAGGTTAAAAAAAGGAAGGAAAGGAGTAGAAAGACAAATGGAAAGACCAAATATGACAGTTGAGTGTCTCAAGTTAGAGAGAACAGGCATATTCTTTCTAACTATGAAGAGATTTTTCTCCAGATATTGATAATATATCCATATATATTGATGTAGACATAGATATAGATATAAATGTGTAGATATATAAATATAGAGTGATATATAGATATATCTATATACACACATAGATAGATCTAGATCTAGATTTGTCTATATTATTTTGCTTCCTAATCTTGGAAAATGAAAGAACTGACAAATAATCTAATTATAGATCCATCTAGATCTATCTATCTGTATCTATATCTAACGTTTTTATTGAACTCTTCATTTTACATTTTCTTTGTCTTTTCCGGAGTGAGAAATTTTATTTTGTGCTGATATGGTTATAAGAAGATGCAGTCCCTGCCTTCAAGGAGATGGTAATTGGATATCAGAACTAATCATAACATATAATGAAAAAGATAGGTGTAAAAGCAGTATAGACTAGTAGACTGAGGAAATGTTAGAGTTATACTTAGATTTTCTAGGAAAGCCTTTGATAAAGTTTCACATTATTGCTGTGAACAAGATGGAGAGTCAAAACTAACATTCAAAGTACAGAACTGTCCTAATTGAGAAATAAAATATCATTTCCTCATTTTATAAAGAAGCAAACTTCTAAAAATTCTTCCTAGTTCTACCCTCTGGGGTCCAACAAAATTAATGTAAACACCCTTCCAAATGATAGCCTTTTAAATGCTCAAAGACAATTAACATTTTCCTCATTAATCCTTCTATTTTTCAAGCTCAACTATTCCAGTTTTCCTCATACAGTCAGTCCTTCACTTCTTCTTACTATGGGAGTTACAGATTTGTTAGCTGATGTTAACCCCATTGACAAGATGTTGACAACATATAGGAAGGTTTATTTTGTCTTTATTTCGGCAGGTAGAACGGTGTTTGGGAAAAATGAGATGGTACAACTTGGCTTAATTTATACATTATAGAGAATTCCATTTGAGCCAATCAAGTCTCTCTATGCTCCTTTCCATGTTAATATGTTAAATTTGAGACAGATGAGATATCAGTTTTGCAAATAATTGGAGATCAGAGAAAAGCCATACCAGAAGACAATTTGTTGAGATGAATTGACTTCTAAAGAATTGAAAATGATGTTGAATTGTTATCTTGATATATATAGCTGTGGGGTAACTATTTTATTTAAAACAGGGATAGATAATCTATATGTGTCATTCACTTTTCTTTCTCAAGGAAGGGTAATGAGAGTAAGGAAAAAAACTTATTTTCCTTATTTTTAGGTAAAAAAAAAAAATCCACTAACTAGTAAACTAGAGCTTTGTTCCCATGAGATTTTTGGTGTTTTTACTGCTACTGCTATTGTAGCAGAAACATACCCTGTTTTCAAAACTATAGGTTGTAAGATCTTCCTAAAATGCGTTCATTTTTCCCCCACTAGTAAATAAAGTATGCTGTTCATAACTTTTAGTTTCTTTGACAGTTGTATTTGTTAAGGGCATCAATCTTTAATTCTAAATTCTGTGCATCAATTTTCATTGCATGTAAACAAACATGAAGATGCTAACTGTGCAGAATATTTTGCTGAATCTGAATTGCCCCCAAGATAAGTTTTGATTTTGTTCAAGATAAATCCCACGTATCAACTTGTATGCATGTTTTTTAAATAATTCAGTCGTTTTTCCTAAAATTTACTTCAGGCAGAAATTAAAGTGCTTGATGAATTTTGGTCATTTGGGTTTTGATCATCAAATTTTTGTTACACTCATTTCTTAAAGACTAGTAAGATTGCTTTTATACTAGATTAATAATTTTTAAGCAGAAGGAAAACTATTAAGGAATTAAACAGATCCAGCTTGGGATTAACTAAATAGAACTTTCCCCAATTATTAAGAAACCTTGGCTTCCTGTTGTCTGTCTTCTCAAAATGTTTTGAAGTGATATGTACTTAAATAATATTAATAACATGAATATGCCATCATCTAAAAAAAAAAGCCATCATCAATCCAAGTACTGGCAAGCATTTGGTTGGCTTGGCAGGTTGAAAGCATGATTTCTCAGTCTCAAATTTTATATGCGTGTCTTAACAATTCTGTGGTTTTATTTGCTAAATGCTTCTGGCACTCAAACGTAATTCATATAATTTCCTTACCACGATGGCATCAGTTTTCTGGTTCTTCATCACATTTCTATTGCTCAGGGAAACCCCAGTTTTAAAAGTCATAATCTGAATCCTGGAGGTAACATAAGGGATAGATTTGCTAGGCATGACTCTGATTGGTCTGATGAGAAAAGTAGAACAGTCTCTAAGTCACCCATTGCAAAATAACTAAAGATGTCTCATCATTCATAAAATTTTGAAAGATTGAAAGGGTATTATATTGTCTGCATCTATAGTGGCTGTAAAATAGTAATTTCAAAAGAATAAAGTGTATTTGTTCTTCCAGACTTGATACAAAGATCAGAAATAATCTACACCAGCCCTCTCACTGTATGGATGAGTAATTTGAAACCCAAAGAAGACTTGTCCAGTGTCACTTACATAGTAAGCAAAAGACTCAAGAGTCAACTCAGATCCTCTGTTGGCAGATATAGCACACTTTTTCTCATATCACTTTCCTGTTCTTTAGAAGACATTGGAAACATTTTATCCTAGGGTTTTTAAAAAACAAAAGCACAAAACCCTAAATCTGACCATAATATCCACATAGTAGCACAGTGGATAGAGACTTAGATTCATAGTAAGGGATATATGAGGTTAAATCTGACATCAGAAACTTACTAGCTATGCGACCCTGGACAAGTCACTTCACCTTTATCTGCCTTATTTCCCTCATTTGTGACTCCCCTGAGTTATCGTGAGAACAAATGTGATAATATTTTAAAAAACACTAGGTGTTGTGCTTGGCATATAGTATGTACTTAATAACTTGTCTTTCCCCTTCTGTATTTCTTCCCACCACATTCTTTATTGTTCTTTTTATTTGATTGCTTTGGATATTGATTTTGTCCCCAAAATGTACTTCTCCAAGTACTTAGCATTACAATTATCTCAGTCAGTTGGGTGGTTGTAACGATACTGGGATTTGAAGATCTTCCACGCCCCTTGAGCTTGCTGATGTAGCAGGAAGGGGTGGAGCAAGAGAACGCCGGAACCAAGCTAGTCTCCGTGCGGTGCTGACTGGAAGCGGCGGCAGAGGCAGTGGCTG
>JAQQSU010018304.1:0-10507 GCA_028627135.1 Pseudochirops cupreus
CTGCAGTTGGGAGATCCATTCTGCCCTACCAAAAAGTGACATAGGAGAGAATAGACTGGGGGAGGGGGGAAACACTGGGATGGCTGTTTTGGGGTGGTGGGCGGGGGAAAGATGGGGAAAAAACATGTAACTCAAAAAAAATTTAATAAAATAAATTTTAAAAAAACACACCACATTAAGGGGATTTTCATTGCTGGCTCTGTAGTAGATAAATGTCACTAATCTCACACAGACCACCTTCAGATGGAAAAGTTAGCTAAACTGGTTCCACTAATTTTGGAAAAAATAGTTGGCTAGTGTGATCTGATGCCAACTAACGGGTAGATTTGTAAATGAGGGACCAGTGTTGGCATACCAAAAGAGTGACTTTCAGGTGTTGTCTTTTATGGACAAGGTGCTCACAATCACCATCCATCATTTTTTAAATGGAATCCTTTCCTGGAAGATATTGCTGTATTATTCAAAATGTGCCAAAGTGGGCAGGAGATCCCAGGAGTAATTGTGAGTTATGAGGTCAGGGGGACCTCATTGCAAACTATTTGCAAAACTTAATTGGGGTAATAAATAAACTAAGCATGTAAATTAGATTGAATATGGCACAGTGAATTAAAAGGAAGCCATTATCCTGCCGCGTCAAAAAGCAACATTCCTTATTCCTCAATATTTAGCTGAACTATTTATCAACAATGATTTTAATATCAAACATCTAGGAAATTCACATTCAATGAAGCTTTTTTTCCTTTTCCAATTTATTAGGTACTTTGAGAACAGCTCTGATCCAGCTTTCAGGGATGAGTCCTCTTTCCCTACTCCTGCCCGTCTCCTCTCCTGATCACAGGATATGAATTCCTTGCCACTAGAGTACTTATCATCAAATGTAGAAGAAACATTGAAAAACAAGTACAAAATTATGCAAGTAGCCATTTCCAACAGTCCCACTGATGAAAGCAAATGGATCTGGCAACCAGGTGACACAATAGGTACAGTACTGCTCTTAGAGTCCAGAATACCTTCCTTTAAATCTTACCTCGGACACTTACCTAACTTTGTCACTCTGGGCAAGACACTTCACCTCTCCCAGCCTCAGTTTCCTCATCTGAAAAGTGGGGATAATAATAGCACCTAACTCACAGATCAAATTATATATACATAAGTGATAATATTAAATAAAGTGCTTTGCAAACCCCAAAGTGTTACACAAATACTGGTTGTTATTGTTGTCATTACTATTACATTAACTAATGCAGAACTGATTTTTTTTGACTTGGAGGATTTTAAATTAGGCAGTTGCAATTCATTTAAATTTACTGTGGGCCTGTCATCCCTTTCATGCAGCTGAAAGGATTGGAGCCTCTTGGAGATATATATAAATATATATATAACAAGAGAAACAGCATGCCACATACCCACAAATACAGCAACCGATGGCCTCCCTCTCTGCCCTCCCCCCAACTTCCACCCCCTCTGTATCAAGTGCTACATCTGCTTTTTTTTTAAAGCAGCTGATTGAATGAATAAAAATGTCTCAGTGTTGTCACTTGGGATGCCACTTGATATATCCCATTTTCTAGACTCTAATTATTGCATTTGTAGACATGAATGCCATTTAGATGTAAGCTAATTCAGCATGGTAACTCAATTAGATTTGTACTGACTTGGATTTATGAAACATCAATGGATTCTTGGTGAGACCAATGGGACTGCTGGTTATTCATCCCCAAGCCTTACGGAATCTGCCTCTCAGGAGCTCAATTAAACACACCAGCGATGAGCATGTTTTGCAACTGAAATGTTTCACCATTAAAACAGAAAGGTTTTTGTGTTGTTCAGTGTTCCCATTCTCCAAGGGCAGGAACACCTTTCGCTAATGATGTGAAATGAAGTTTTCTTTTAGGTTATATATGAGATCCAAAAAATACAATTCCTTGGTGTGTGTGTGTGTGTGTGTGTGTGTGTGTGTGTGTGTGTGTGTGTGTGTGTGTGTGTTTCTCAAAGCCAATAGTAGATTCAGAACTTACAGCTAATTATTAATAGTAATAGCTCTGATTTTTATGGCACTTTCAGATTTACAAAGCTCTTTACATATGTTATTTCATTTGATTTTCATAACAACCATATAAGGTAGAGGCTACTAATGTACCCATTTTTAATAGTTGAGGAAACTAAGGTTGCATCAGGTCAACTGCTTTGCCCACAGTGACAAAAGCTTCTTAGGTGTCTGAAGTAGGTCTCAAACTCAGATCTTCCTGACTCCTGTTTGCTCTGTGTACTATCTGCCTGGTTTTCTATAGATAAGATCGAATCTATAGAAGAATTATTTGTAAAGTCTCCATCCAAAGAAAAGAAAAAATTTAGGTGGAAGCTGAAGCGGATCTAGGAAGCCAGACAAGTAGCCGGCTAAAATAATCCTGCTGGAAAAAAATGTTTCACTCTTTGACAAAGAAGAGAGAGGCAGAAGATGGCTGCTATTTTGGTTAAGTCTTCATATCCTTGATGTCAAAATTACCTGGGTCACTTCCTATCAGATTGCAAATCAGGAGCTTTGGAACTCTTGTAGGACACAGAACTGGAGGGAATCTTAGATATCAACTAATCTAACCTACTCATTAGTTATTAAAACATTTTTTTATTAATATCTTTAGGGTTTTTTTACATTTCCTATGTATCCCTTCTCTTCCCTGTCCCAGAGTTCATCCCCTTATACCAACGTAGCTATATATAGTTATATTTAAAGAAAAAGAAGAAAAAAAAATCAGTGAAATTTATCAATATGCAATGTTCCACACCCATAGATCCCCCACCTCTTGACTCCTTAATTTTAAAGAGAATATGAAACTGAGGCACAGAGGAAAATAGCTTGACCAAGGAACACAGGTATTAAAAATTATTTCTGAATCTAGTCCCCACCTCTTTTTCTGCAATAGCTCTTCTGCACTCTGAGTGGCCATATATGTTCCCAAGGATAATTGTTACTTACAGGATAAACATTTATTTGTTTGTTTGTTTTTGCTTTTTGGAGGGGGTGAGGTAGGACAATTGGGGCTAAGTGACTTGCCCAAGGTCACATGGCTAGTTTTGTGTCAAATGGCTGAGGTCAGATTTGAACTCAGGTCCTCCTGACTCCAGGGCCAGTGCTCTATTCACTGTGCCACCTAGCCACCCCAACATTTATTTATAACAAATAATAATACTGATGATAATTAGCATTTATATAGTGCTTTAAGGTCTGCAAAACATTTACAAACATCTCATTTGATTCTCCCAGTACTGAAAGGTAGGTGCTGTTATTATCCCCACTTTACAGATGAGAAAACTGAGGCAGGCACAAACTGTGCTCAGGATCACAAAGCTGTTAAGAATCTTAGCTGGATTTAAACTTAGGTCTTCCTAACTTCAAGTCCAATGCTCTGTGACACCTATATTTTTATTAAAAAAAATACAAATTACCCATCAGAACATGGCTTAGTAAAGAAATAGATGGGGCAGCTAGGTGGGGCAGTGAATAGAGCAACGGCCCTGGAGTCAGGAGGACCTGAGTTCAAATCTGGCCTCAGACATTTGACACAAAACTAGCCATGTGACCTTGGGCAAGTCACTTAACCCTAATTGCCCTGCCTTCCCTCCCTCCAAAAAGAAAAAAAAGAAATAGACAAATGAAAGATAAAAATGTCATCATTGCCCCTACAACCTTCCCATCCAATGTTTCCCCCCCAATATAGCATGACTTTATTACAGGCCACGTTTCTACAACATTTACTCCCTCTATGACTTCAGTCATATTTTTTAACCTCTTTCACTTCCCTGCACCTCATTGGGGTAGATGGCTTTTTCCAACTCTTTATCTTCAATCCTAAGAGCTCTTTAAAAATAAAAAATTAGAAAAAAAAGACCAGATATATAATGTGTGCCCTGGGGAAAAAAATCCTTTCTAGGCCTTATATGCCTCAGGATTTATACTAGTCAAGTAGTAGTAGAAAACATAGCTTATATTTGGACCAATATGGAATTTAATGTAATGTGTACTATTGTATATATTCCAGGTAATGATTGTTCAGTACCAACTCTTACCCTCTCCCCCACACCACCTCTTAACTCAGGGCTGGCTTATTTAAAGCTTTGTTGCTTCATCAAGGTTCAAGGAATGTTTAATATAAAATCATTTGATTTCAAAATATTGGAAAATTTCTGCTCTAAAGGTTTGCTACTTTGAGGAACCTTTATTTCTTTTCTACATTGCTTCATACTCTGGCTTAAAGGTCAACAGAAGCCAACCTGGTTAGATCGGAATGGTTGTTCAGTCTTCAAGTGCCCCCTATTAAAATGCAAGCACCCCGGAGAGGCATAAAGCCTTAAAAGCAGTCACAACTAACACCTTAGTAGGGGATTAGGTTACAGCTTCCTGAGAGCTAGGGAAAGGCAGTCTTACGGTGTTGGGGGAGGGGGTCTAGGCAATAGAGAGTGAACAGTCCATCAAGCCTGGTAGGGACAAGAACGGTAAAATGGGAGGAAGCCCAAAGATTCCCAGAGACTTTGCCCATTTCATCATTTTGCCCTGAACTGAACGTGTCCTAAAAAACAGCTGCAAAGCGCCTTTATTTCTAGTCCGTTTTCCTTTCTGGCTACATGGGAGGCTATCGTTAGCCCAGTAAGATGGCTGAACAGCAATTCAGTGCAATGCAACAGACATTTATTAAGCAACTACACAATGACAGGCACCCTGCTGAGCCCTGAGAATATGAAGGAAAAAATGAAAACATTTCCTGCTTTCAAGGAGCATACTTTCCGCTGCAGAGATATGTAAATATCAGGTCTTTTGAGGAGGAGGCGAACTCTTAACACCTGGGGAGAACAGGTGAGGCGACCATCAATCATTCGGTCAATGAGGGTTTATTCAGAGAGGAGGGTGTAACTACTGAGTTGGGCCTGGATGGAAGAAAACTATTTTGTGAAACCGGAAGGAGAAGGCAATGTAGTCTGGGAAGGGTGATATGCATATAGGCAGAAGCTAGAGACAGAATGTTGAGCCCGGGAAGAGCTTGTGGTTCAGGTTGGCATGAAGTGGATGGGAAATAATGGGATATAAGGCTGAAAAGGTAAGTCACTGGTGCAAATGATATGGGGGCTTAAATGTTCATTTGCATTTTATCCTATAGAAAACTGGAAGCCACTGAATATTCTTTGACCCAGAGAGTGACATGTACCTTTGGAAAATAATTGTGGCAGAGGGGTGGAGGGTGGATTGGAGAAGGGAAAACAGGAGTCAGGGAGATCATTTATAAGTCTATAATAATGGCCCCAGTGACAGGCAATGAGGACTTCAGCTAGCATGGCAGAGAATGTATAATTCTTAATGTGGCGAAAGAACTACTTTCTTGATTCTAAATTTCCGTTTTCAACATTTTATAACTTGTCTATCCCATAATTCTTTTGGATGTTTTTTGTTTGTTCTTTCAAAGCTACCATCCGCCTCTTGAATGTTTTGGGGGTAAGGAAAGGGATATGTCTTGTTTAATTTTTTTTTAAAACTCGGTTTTTAAATTCTCTTCCAGCATTTATTATAAACAAGAAATAAACAAGATAATTTGGAAATAGTGGGAAGGCACAAACTAATTAAGGGGGCACCTAGAAAGGTTTCTTATAGATGACGGGATTTTAGCAGAATTTTGAAGGAAGCCAGAAAGTAAAGGAGGTCTTTTCATCTCAGATCCTTTAAAACACAAACAGATCCTGGATCTGGCAGGGATAAGGCACCCAACATTGGGAACTTAAACACCCCCCCCCCCCCCCCCCCCCCCCCCCGCCAAGTTTATTTGAAGTCAATTATCAGTAAGCCAAAAACCACAGAAGATAAGAATCATTTTTATTTTTGTGGCAAAGACCAGGAGGAGAGAATTCTCCAAGCTCATGCATCTTGATTTCATTATTCTCATGGAAGCCTTGCTTTAAATTCTAGGCTAAGGTTAGAGCTCCCTAGTAAAGTCCTGAAACAGTTCAACGTTCTAGCTTGTAATTTCACAGAACAGTGAAGAGCCACATTCAGCCAGTTGCGTGAAGGAGAAAGGCTATGAGTTGTAATAGAATTTGTTTGTATCTTGTTGGTTTCCAATCTAACCTGAGACAGGCTCATAGACTCAGCTGACTGGTCTCGGGAAGTTTTCTGGCTTCCCTTTTGTGATTTCTGTCCAGCACTTTCCACTCCTGGATGTTTCTCTTAGGAGGTAAAAGGGAAAGAGAAGCAACATGAGAATTGCAGATCTGATCACAGATCTCCCCAACTAGCTGTTTGACTTTGGCCAAGTCATTCAACCTCTCTGGGCCTCAGTTTCCTTGATGTAAAGCAAATTCGGAAGATATAATCCATAAGGTTATTTCAGTCCCTTAGATTCTGTGCCTCTTGAGCCCTGTAATTTGTCTTGATTCTTTTCCCTAGGAATTCAACTCAGTTATGTTCACCAGATTTTACTAAGTGCCTACGCAAAGTAATGAAGAAACAAATTATAGGGCTAGGAAATGAGATAATCACTGAGAATAACAGTATGGACAGGTTCTTGGCCAATTTCATGACATTGGCCATGCCTAGCATTCTTGAGAAGCCTGTGGACCTTTTCTCAGAATAATGTTTTTAAATGCATACGTTTAAATATAATTATCAAAATCTTTTTTTTTTTTAGGTTTCTAGACCCCAGATTAACAACCTGGAAAGAGCCGTAAACTTGGAGTCAGGAAACTGGGATTCATGTCTTTTGCTATGACCTATGACCTTGCGAAAATCACTTAGTCCGTTTTTCTTTCTTAGGATGGTTTTAAAGCTCCATCCAATTCTAGCATTCTCTGAAATTCTTTTCTAGACTCCTAATGAGTGATAATTTTATTTATGTCATTCTTAATTACTACGGCTGTCTTGTCCACCAGAATTCTATCTAGGCTTTGGGTTGCCTTCAATTTTGATTCTTTAGAGATTTTAATGTTCCCTGATCCCCAACCACGTAACATCACTAGGAGAATATTGGTGTTCAAAAGCTGGGCTTTTGTGCCAGACTATAGCATAAGAATGTTTAAAGCCACACCTATGTACTCTTTTTCTCTTCTGGGTCCAACTCACTGTTTATCTGTGGTCCCTGTCCAACAGGTGTGCATCAAGGGATTGCCTATCCACCTGTGTGTCATCATCTGGGCAATAGGCGTTCTTGATCCATTTGGTTTTCCCTGTTTGGATTGTTGGACCAATCCCTGGAGTGACTGTGATTCTTTTAAGCTCCATGAGAGCAACCCTCAGCATTTAGCACAGTGCCTGATCCATAGTAGATTCTTAATAAATGCTTTTAGATTGATTAAAGAGAACCTATAGTATTCTGGGACTTGATTTAATTGGCCCAATGTCATCCCCAAACATTCCAGAAGCATCTGGAATACTTCACTGCTCATAGGAAATCTCCCTTCCATTTGGTTGCAGCATATTTGCCAATCAGAGGCAGTGTGGTATAGGAGAGTTGGATTTAAGCTCAGAAGACCCAAGTTAGAATTTGACCTTTACGCCATACCATGGGTGTTACTTTCAGAAAATCACTTAACATCTTTTGACCTCAATTTCTTCAGCTGTAAAATGATTGAGCTAAATGATTGCTAAGGTTCCTTCTGGCTCTAATCAAGTAGCACAGATGATATAGTCTAGGACTAGTATCATCAGAAAAGGTAAGAAGAGGAAGGGAGAAGAGGTCATTGGTCTCAGTGCTGGCACACATTATCTTTACCTCTAAACCTCCCCTCTTCCTAACTTCTCCTGTTACTTTCCAGGACACCACCATTCTCTCAGTCAACCATGCTTGCAACTTACATGTCATGCTCAGTTCTTCACTCCCACCCCACCTTCATATCCAACTAGCTGTCAGGTCCTATCATTTCTACCTTCAGAACATCTCTTGAATTTCCCCCTTCTCTCCCTCTGACGTTGCCTCTGCTCTGATGCAGACCCTTAACTCTCCTCACCTCCTGTCCATCCTCCACTTAACTGCCAGATTGCTCTTCCAAAAGTACCAGTGTGGTCACATCACTCCCTATTCAATAAATTCCAGTGGTTCCCTCTTACCTCTAAGGTCAAATTTAAAATCTTTTGTTTGACTTTTAATGCACTTTGTAACCCAGACCCTTCCTACCTTGTCATTGTTCTTATACCTTATTCCCTCTCTAAGTCTTCTGCAATTCAGTGACACAAGCGTCTTTGCTGTTCTTCCACTCTGAGCTTTTTCACTGGCTGTCCCCTATACCTGGAATTCTCCCCCCTTCATCTCTACCTCCTGACTTCTGATTTCTTCAGTTCTCAGCTAAAGGCCTACCTTCTGCAAAAAGTCTTTTGCAGTCTCTTCTTTAACCTAACAGCCTTCCCTCAGGGGCCGCCCCAATTTTACATACATACATATGTGTGTGTATATTTATATATAATACACACGTGCACATATACACAGTTATTTTCATGTGTGTATATATGCATGTATGTATATGTATATGTATATATTTGTACATGTTTCTTTTCATGTTTTCTCCCCCAATAGACTGGGAGATCCTTGAGAGCAGGGACTATTTGTTGCCTTTCTTTGCATTTCTAGTGCTTAGTACAGGACTTATCATGTAAAAAATGCTCGTGGACTGAATTCTTATCCACAACATGTAAAAGATCTAAAGGAAGGTCTCCAGCATATGTATGTCCTCTGTGGAGGATTTATGGAAGAGTATGGTTTAAAATATTACAATATTTTACAAAATATTTGAATATAATAAATTGTATATTCCCTGCAGTCCTGTCAGTAGGGGACTAAATACATTCTTTTGAGGAAGCTATTTTTTTGCTAATTTAGTGGGTGGAACGCAATGCCTTATGTTTGTCTTGATGTGTGGTTTCTCTGATAAGATAATTCATTTTCTTAAACATTGCCACAGAGTAGCTGCTTTTTATGAAATGGCCCATGGGGATCTTTTTCCTGCATGTCTCTCCCCCCACCCCCCCAGCCTCTAGTTGTCCACCTGCAGAGTGAGCATTTCTCACATGGCAACCCTTTGGTGTTTGCCATGAATGAATAATCATATTGTGTGACAGTCTTTTATATGCATCTCTACAAAAGTGGTGCCAACTCTCCCATTCACTCTGAGAGTGGTTCCAATACTGCTGGACAGGGTTTGCAGTCAGTCTTCTTGTCTTTGCCAAAGTAGTCTATACACTGAAGGCATTTGAGAGCTGCTATTCCAAAGAAGCAGAGATAAATCACTTTAGACTGCATGGGATTTTATTTAGTCTAAACATTTCTGCTGGGGAGTGAAATACTGAATCTCTAAACCAACTGAATCTCCTGGTTGGGCAGAATCAATGAAAAAGGATTTATTAAGCACTTGTGTGCCAAGCCTTCTGCTAAACTCTGAGGATACAAATATAAAAAGGAAATGGTCCCTGCCCTCAAGCAGCTTACGCGTAAGAGAGATTTCATACATAGAGGAGAAGGGTATGTACGGGGTATTGTTTAGGTTTGGAAATATACACAACTGTTGAGTGGAACCATTGAGGAATAGATTGACATACCCTTTATTTAAGGAATGGCAATTTTGATTTGAATATGAGTATGATTTTAAAACTGGAAAGAGGGAGTTACATCCTAGGCTGACTAGTGAGGAAAAGATGACTAAGGAAAAGAGTAAAGCATAACTAGAAAGAACCTAGAGGCCAACAAGGCAGGCTGGCTAATCCATTTAATTACCTGATTCTGAGATGAGAGCAATCTGAGGATACCAATATATGATCTCTTCTTGTATAGTGGCTTTCATTTCAGAAGACTTGGACTGAAGTCCAGAACCACCACTTACTACCTGTGTGACCTTGGACAAACCACTCAAATTCTTAGTCTCAAGTTTCCTTATCTGCAAAATAAAGAGGAGATTGGTCTCTGTAGTCCATTCTAGCTCTGAATCTATGATCCCAGGCATTAGGACCTTAGACAAGAAAGAACATTCAATGAGTCTGGTAGGACTTATGTACCCTCCCTCAGGTCAGAACTATACAAATACATATTATGCAGAGCTGCCAAGGGATCTATGGTCTGCTCCCATACCACATGTGTATTGTCAACTCAAACTAAGCTTATACTCCTAAGAATTTCTCTTTTATAACCTCCAGCATCCTCCATAGTTCCTGGCTCTGACACTTTTCTAATGTCTCAAAAACAACGGAGGGAAGTATTCAGAATCCAACCCAGTATATGGCTTGGATGAGTGTATCATGCCTGGCATTGTTCAGGATCACACCTTGCTGGTGCTGGAAGGCCCATTGGTCCAACCAGGGGTGGGGAACCTGTGGCATCTAGGCCACATGTGGCCCTCTAGGTCCTGATGTGTGGCCCTTTGTCTGAATCCAAACTTCATAAAACAAATCCCCTTAATAAAGCGATAAATTAACAAGGCTTTTCTTTTTATGATTTCAGAAGTAATAAGGGGTAGCAGATATCATGAATCAACAAGCATTTTT
>JAQQSU010018305.1:0-10506 GCA_028627135.1 Pseudochirops cupreus
TGGAGAGTGGTTGGGGGGGGCAGGATAGGAAGAAGGCACATGTAATCAGACTCTCACAGTGTGCTCACTGTGGAGAGGTTCTGCCTAATTTCACGTGTTCAGCCTTTATTTGATTGCTTGTCCTTCCAATGGGGGTGGGTGACAAGGGAGGAAGAGAAAGAATCTAGAATCTAAAGTTCTATAATCAAATGTTTAAAATATATATCTACATGCAATTATTATTATTATTATTGTTGTTATTATTATTATTATTAACTACATCCAACTGGAACTTGAGATACACAGGCACTGTGGTTGGGAGATCCATCCTGCCCTACCAAAAAGTCAGAGGGGTGAGGTGAGAAGACATAGGAGAGAATAGATTGGGGGAGAGGAGACACACACTGGGATGGCTGTTTTGGGCTGGTGGGTAGGGGAAAGATGGGGAGAAAATATGTAACTCAAAATCTTCTGGAAAGGAATGATGCAAACTCAAATTTAAAAAAAAATATATAATTGAACCAAAAAAAATAATAAAATGCTCCTGTTCTGTGCTAAACAGTACACTACATACGAGGGCTATAAGTAGAAAGAATGAAAAGTGCTCCTCTAAAATAACAACTTATCAATGCTAATAAGAACTAATAAAAATAACAGCTAATAGATAATACCAAATAATGGCTAATAACAAGTATCAAAGAACAGATAAAGGAATTGTGAATCTACAGTGTTTGAATGATAATAATTCAGGAATAAATAAATATGGACAATAAAATAGTTTTCAAAATACTCAAAAACGTAGTTATTAACATATACTTCAGCAATCACATGGAATTACATGCAAGGCACATATTACATTTGACTACAGATTCCCCTGTAACATCCTAAGTTGTTCTCATCACTAGTCAAATATTTCTAACTCTTTTGGGTTTTTTGATCAATCCGCATTTGAACTACTTGTTGAAGAGTCTTCATCAGAACTCTTGTCAGACATTTCTAAATCTGACTTTGTGATAGACTCAGGCTAGCTAATAGCTTTGCAATGATCTCTACAATATGTCTGTACTCTCAGAATCACTACAGTTGAAGTTCTGTCCAGAAAAGATATTATTTCTAGGTTTAATTCTCCCCTTTCCCCTCAACCTGAATTGATGTGCATTTTAGTACATAACTTCATCGGATCTTGAAATGTCCGCTTCTGAGATATTGGTTCATACCATCTTTCCATACCTGCAGGTTGGCTCTCTTCTTTACAGTCTACTGAAGCAGATGACCATCAGTCATTACCTGTTCACAAAGGATTTTAATTAGCTCAACTGTGAGCAATAAGGAGTTGCAGTGAATTGTTTTCACAAGGCACCTGATAGAATCTGGGGTCATTCCTGCACTTGTACGTAGTCATGGGTAAATTGCCCAGTCTCTCTACCATTATCTGCTTATTTGTGTGTACCATGAACACAAAGATTTCCAGCAAAACTCCATCTTCTTGTTTAAAAAGTTAAATCCAATGGCTTAAGGATCAAATATCAAATCCTCTGTCTTTTCAAAGACAGTTATTATGTATATGTATGTATGGACATATGGATATAAACGTATACATATATGGATACATCGATATATCTATATAAACAAATATACATACATATGTACATACACACATATATATACATACACATACATATACATATAGAAATACGCTCTATGATTAAGTGACATTGCCCTCCTCACACAAGACACATCAACTACCAAATATGAGTCCGTTATACCTGTAATTTTCTCCCTCCAAATCACTATTTCTTGACTTACTGAAGAACCTACTAAAATCAGACCTTTCCCTCTTCCACTTAATACTAAGTATATTCTCCCAGATATTATCTCCAATTTATTTTATAAATATCTTGCTTATATGGAACCTAAGTGGAGCAGTGAATAGGGTGCTGAGCCTGGAACCAGGAAAACCCATCTTCCAAAGTTCAAATCTGGTTGCTAGCAGATAGTTACTGGCTAGATAGTTACTAGCATATGACCCAGGACAAGTCACTTTACCCTGTCTGCCTCAATTTCCCCATCTGTCAAATGAACTGGAGATGGAAATGGCAAAACACTCCAGTACCTTTGTCAAGAAAATTTTGGGTGGTAATAACATGACTGAAACGACTCTACAAATATGATATCAGTATGGGTATTCACATATTAACTCCTCCACTAAAATGAAACTTCCTTTAAGGCAGAGATGGTTTTCTCTTCCTTTTGTTACCTCAACACTCAGTCTAGTGTCTGATATGTACTCAGCATTTAATAAATTCTAGTTGATTAACTGACTAATACATTAATAAAGTAGTAACGTGCATCATAAATATGACATGTATGTGTGGAGAATCAAATAATTTTGGAGACTATTATCTTAGACAATGTGGAGTAGAGCAATGAAATGTCACATCTTCCTCCATCACCTGACTCCCTGCTGTATACCAAGCCTGTGTTAGGTACTATTGCTACTTCTCCCATTCCCTGTAGGTACTGGCCCCACAGCTGCCATTTTTAATCTTTTGCCAAAGCTGATTACAATAGAGATTCATTAGTGACTTTTGAACTTGAGCCCCAAAGGCTCCTTTGTTTGTGAACTCAATTGGTCCCCAGGCATCTGCAGCATGTTGGACAGATGAAACAAATATCCTCTGCTATTAGTGTACAGTTCGGAGGGAAACCTGTCTCCCTGCCCAAACAGGTCAGAACAGGGGATCCAAAGAAAGACAGGACCTCACTGGTTATTCTCTTTCCAATGGTTCTGTCTTTCAGCAAAATACAGCACATCAAAATATTACCTGTATTTAAAGAAGAAGAAGATCTCTGATGCAACAACATTTTAGAGCTGGTAAAGAGAGGGAAAAGATTGGTGTATTCCAGAAGATGGGAACCTAGGAGAACTCCATTCTGCCAGTTAGGGCGGGGTCACGGTTTTGTGACCAGAAGTATATATATATGATTTTCCACTATTTCCTTGCTGCCCCACTTTGAATCTATCCAGGGACTTTTGAGCTATAACTGCATGCTGAGACCAGAAGTATGAATAGGAAAGTAAGTAAGATAAATTTTGTCACATCACTACTTTTCTATCTTTTTTTAAACTGTGGGGATAGAATAGATTTGGTTTTTCCATAAACAGGACCACAGAAATCAAACCTGTCTCCAAAAAAAATGAAATTTGTGTATTAAAATATGTTTTAGACAGAAAAATTATAGTAATTTCTGAGATGCCACTTTTATTCTGTATCACATGACCCTTGAAAAGTACTGCAGTGAAAGTCCTTTCATATAACCAGTTTCATACCTGCATTGATTTCATAATGGTCTTTGCAGTTTGAGGGATGCATGAGAGCCTACCCTCAAAAGCTATCTCCTCATTCTCATATTGTACACTTCCTAAATTTGAAAATTAGAGATATTTCCTTTGAAATAGATGATGATGGTGAAGCTCCATTTCTCCAAGCTCAAGAGAGAAACCCCTCAGAGCTCTTGGTAGATAATATATTACAACAATCAAGCTAATCCTATCTCTATAACTAATTGGGGTCTCTTGAGGAAGCATATTCCGATGCAGAATGGCAAAAAAAAAAAAATTTGCCTGAAGTGCAGATGGGAAACATTTGTTTAGCTAATGGATATCATTAGTTAGTGATTGTTAAAAAATAATTGTGGCCAAGTCTTACCCAAACAGAGGGAAATTTTTTGTCCTCTGGCCTTAGAATCACAAATATAGTTAGACTGAACAGAGAAACCAACAATAAAAAGACAGACTCACTAGTGAAAGATGATGCCTAATTATCCCTGCGGCCAACTGTGCTGCCAACAGTAATGGGACAGATGAACCCTTTCGGACTGAGAACAGGTTAGAGAGCAAAATTATCAGCTAGAGTGACTGAAACCACAGGGAACAGGGCACCTTCCCAGAATCCTCTTTAGTGCATCATTGCACAGGCCAACGTCCACCTCCATGGAGGAAAAAAGAGAATTCTATTCTTTGCTACCAAAAGCACACATTTTTTTCAGAAACAAAACCTCATTTTCTTTGTTCTTAGAAATGGAAGTCACAATGCTATTTTTTAACTTTTTATCTGCAGTTCTCCAGCTCTGAGCACAGCCTCCTTTCTGTCACCTAAAAAATATTGTCTGTTTTGCTAAATGGACAAAGAAATTGACAGAAGGAAGGTGCTCTCAATAAACCTTTAATCATAGAATCATATATTTAAAACTGCAAAGGATAGTAGAGGCCATTGAGTCTGATTCTCATTTCACCAGTAAGGAAACTGAGGCCCAGAAAGGTGAGGGATTTACCCACAGCTAGTAAATGCTGAGAAGGGATGTGAAACCAGTTCTTCCTGACTCAGGATCCTGTGGCCTATCCATGATGCCCTATTACCTCTCCACTGGAGTTCCCTTTTTGAATAGGCAGAGTAGATAGAGGTTTCTGTAATATGATCTTACATTACTTTGAACTGCTCTGACCCTTTCCATCCCCTCAAATGATGATTCATTCTCTTCTTAAGGCTAAACTACAAATTGAAAGGTGACATCATGATCTATTTCTATCCTACTGCACATCAGTCTATTGGACTCAGTACATAGAATAGTCTTTGTTTATAGGTGGAGCTTGAATTCCCGGTTGCATTGAATTGAATTAATTGAAATCTTTTCCATCCTGATAGCCAGCTGAAAGCAAAAATACAGAAAGAAATGGACATTACATAAATTTTAACAGAAAGTAATGGAAAAAGATGTATATAAGGCCATGATTAGTATATCCTAGGTAGCAAAGGTATTGACACCTGCTCAGAAAGATCAATTAAAATAGGAAGGCACAAGATTGTGCTTGGACAAGCTTCCCTAGAACCCCATTCTCACTAGTTTCCTAGCAGAAACCTTGTGCCAGTGCCCTGGTTTGTTGTCTCTCTACCAAGGATGAGTCCTCCATCTCCTCTCTCCAGTGAGGGTGTGTTTTCTGCCTCAGAACTAGGTGGAATTGGAAGCAGTGTCCTCGAACACAAAAATTCCCAGTTTTGACTTTGCTTATAGGATTTTGAATGAAAGAAGATTGATTACTGAGGTTCCTAGAGGCCAGTCTTCTTAGAATGAAGCATCAGGATTATTTGTGGAGTCCCAGAATAATCCCCAGAGGAAAATCTCAGCATTTTGTGAATAATGATGGAAAATAAACCTTGGTCACATTTAAAATCTGAGACAGTGATTCTTAAAGCTGTAGTCTCTTGAATGGATGGAAAATTGTCAAAGAGGAAACACAGAGCAGCTGAAAGTATCTGTGGTTTGTTTGTATACAGATGTTTCCAGATAAAAGATGGTATGCAGCTGGTGAGAATGGGAAGTTTTTGTGTCCGAAGGATGCAGATGAATTCCCAGAAATTCCCAGGGGAATTTGGACATAATACAGGTGAAGAAAAAGAACTTTGAAAAAGAGAACTATATTATGGCCCTCATAACAAAAGTTTTAAGTAAATGCTATTTCCGTAACCTGATATTAGCTCAATTACCAAGGTCAACAGTACATTTGTGGGCTTTGGTTTATTTTTCATTTCTCTTGATAACTTTTTAATATTACTCTAATTTTCAAATTTACAAAAATATTCTTCCTCTGCATTGCCATCATCTATTTTAAAGGCATTTTTAAAAAAAGAAAGTTAATGGAAAAGGAAATCAGTTCAGAAAAATTAATTTGAATATCAACTGAATCTAACCATAGTGGAAGAACACCAATGTTCCACACCAGGGCAAAGGTAAGGAAGTGTATTTTCTCAACTCTTCTTTGAAGTTTGTTCATTATATTTATTTAGCATTTGGTTTGGGTGAGGAGAGTGTTCTTTCCATCTAGATTACTGTAACCATTGTTATGTTTTACTGTTTTGTCATTTGGAGTCTTCCCAAGATTCTCTGAATTCTTCACATTCATCATGCCACTTATATTGCATTATATTCTAGTGCTACAATTGGTCAAGCCATCCTCCAATTTCTTTGTTATAAAAAATTATTTGTATGAATATTTTTATGTATATGGGGCTGTTCTTTGACCTGCTTAGAGTATATGATGAGCAGTGGGATCTCTGAGTTGTGGACATTTTAGTCCCTTTAAAAAAAAAAAACCAACAACAACACAATTCCAAATTGCTTCCCAGAATAGTTGGAACAATTCATAGTCCCAGCAAACCCTCTATCATTGACTATCACCACCTTTTAGCACCTTTGCCAATTTTCTAGGTATGAAATAAAAGAACAAGTTTATTTTCATCTGTATTTCTCTTCTTAGATATTTTCACAATTCTTGTGTTGACCTTATCCTGTAACCAATTGTCTATTAGGAAATGATTCTTGGTGTTATATATTTGTGCTATTTCCTTCAGTATATTAGACCCTTATCAAAGATCTTTGATGCAAAAAATTTTCCCCATTTGACCATATTCCTTTTCATCCTAATTATACTGATTTTTATCAGGACAAAAGTTGTTTTATTTTCAATGTCATGTAATTTAAACTATCCTTGATGATTTTCTCTATTCCAGATTTAGTTAAGAACTCAGACCACAGCTGGGAAGGTATTTGATCTGGTCACTGTAAAGATTTTCTAGAAAGTTGAAGAAGAAAGGGTACTTAAATTAATTGACTCTTCCAACAAAATTTCATTGTTCATATTGTCATCTTTTTTCTTCAGCTCTAATCTGTTTGCTTTTCTACATAGGTCCAACAAGTTAGGAACCAGGGATGCAAAACGATTCAGTTAAAACTGTATTCATTCTTCGGGGACTAACAGATGACCCACAGTTGCAAATTCTGCTTTTTAGCTTTCTGTTTTTTACCTACATGCTCAGCGTGACTGGGAACTTGACCATCATCACACTCACTTTGGTGGATCCCCACCTGAAAACACCCATGTATTTTTTTCTTAGAAACTATTCCTTCTTAGAATTGTCTTTCACGACTGTCTGTATTCCCAGATTCCTGTACAACATGTCAACTGGGGACTATACTGTGACCTATAACGCATGTTTCACTCAATTATTTTTTGGAATCCTCTTTGGGGCCTCAGAATTTTTCCTCTTGGCTGCCATGTCTTATGACCGCTATGTGGCCATCTGCAAACCTCTACGTTATTCTACCATCATAAACAACAAAGTCTGTAATCAGCTCCTCTTGGGTTGTTGGCTCTCTGGGCTAATGATCATCCTTCCACCACTTGGTGTAGCTCTTGAACTAGAATTCTGTGACTCCAATATTATTGACCATTTTGTCTGTGATGCAGCACCACTACTGGAGATAACTTGCTCAGATACACAGTTCCTAGAAAGAATGATTTTAGCATGTGCTGTGTTGACGCTCATCATCACCTTAGTGTTAGTGGTCTTATCTTATGCCTATATTGTAAGTACTATTCTGAGATTCCCCTCTGCCCAGCAAAGGAAAAAAGCCTTTTCCACTTGTTCCTCCCACATGATTGTTGTCTCCATGACTTATGGAACCTGCATCTTCATCTATATTAAACCTTCTGCCAAAGAAGGTGTGGCTTTGAATAAGGTGGTATCAGTACTTGCAACATCAGTAGCACCAGTAATGAACCCCTTTATTTACACGCTGAGAAATAAACAAGTGATACAAGCTTTTAGGGACACATTAAAAAGGATTGTACTGATTTCAAAGCTGTGAGAGGCAATAGACCTTCAGGTGCAAAATTAGTCAAAGAAAACCTGAACAGCTTTGAACTCTTTGCTCTGGGTCCTGGTGACCCAATTTTATTCTCTTACTAATGCCACCTTATCCACAGATCCAAATTATACAGCTCCTTTACTCTCTTAGCCAGAAATCCTCACTGATTAAGGTATACCCCTCCCGACTCTACCCCTCTTTCTTACGAATTTCACTTGCTGTCAACCACCTCACTCACCCCTTAATTTCTATAAAACCCAATGAACGTTTATTTATAACCAACTATGTACAAGACACTTATTATCAAGAATTTTCCAGTCCCCAACTTAATAGCCAATATTCATTTAAGTGCCTATTAAATACCAGTCATTGTCCTAAGCACAAAAATAAAGATGTGAAATGCTGAGCTCAGCTCTCTCCTTACCTGGATGTTTAAAGTTCATGGTTCCACCACCCAATCAATCAGAGGCAGAGAATGGGGATAAGGTATCCTACCAAGGCTGAGGAGATCCTTCAGGATGATGAAGTCTTCCCAATTATGAGCTTCCTAGAGCATGATGGAGATGTCAGTCAGAGAATAGTTGAACTAGTGCAGCTGAGTGAGAAATCAGTTTCACTTAATGATTGGTGGTATAAAACACAAAAGCCCAAATACTGAGACCTCCTTCCTGAACGCTGAAATTACCCCTGTGTCAATGGTTATGTGGGGTTTTTGGGTTAAAACCTTGGATGGTAAAAGTCAAAACCTCAAAATAAAACACATCTTCAAGACTGAAAACCTGGAGGGTGCCCTGAAATAAGAAATCAGAAATTATTATCTTCTAACATTGACCAACCATCTATTTTACCCTCAGCTGCACCCTATGGAATTTTCTCCTTCCTTTAAAAATGTTATTTCTCCTTGCATCCCAGACCTACGTATATTTTATATTTTTATTTATCCTATTTTATAGACATGTAAGAGATAAATTATTGGTCATATGCCCCCAAATTAAAGTTGAATATAGGCCACAGGAGAACTTTGTCAGTAACTTTCCCCCAAAAAACGGCTTTCTTCAATCAGGAAGCATATAAAGGTGAACAAAATCTTTTTACTGTTACAATTTCCTCTTTCCTTGAGATTCTAGTAATTGTAAAATGTTGTTAATGACCTGTATTCACATGTGTTGTTTCCTCTGATCAGACCTTTGGATATATTACCAAGTAACTGCAAGCCTCCAAGCACTCCTTTGGTTTTTTTTTTTTCACCCTAAGACAGTCATTTGAGGGGAAAGTTGACTAGATTCCTGGCAATACTTACATGTAGCACTTGCAGGCATCAATACAGCCTATAAAGTGGGTCCCCTGAACAGGTTATACTATTTTAAAGGGGAAATATTTCATTTCTACTTTTCTTTCTATTCTATCTCATTGAATGCCTTTGTTTTCAACTGAGCCTTTTACCTGACTAATAAAATCAAACACACTGAATGGGGGTGTGGTTCATAATGTATATGCTATTTTTGAATGAGTATACGCACTATATAGAACCTGGAGGTACCACTCCTACTCACAAAATGAGTCCCAACACCATGGTACATGAGGTTTGAGGTACTCCCTAGGTTTGCATCCATTCAAAGCAATAATTCCCTAGCATCTGTGTGAATGTACATACATAAATATGTATGTATATATATATATATATATATACATATATATGTATATATGTATATATATACACATACATACACATATAGCTTTATTATTCATCTGTACAACACAATTAGTTCAAATAAAATATTTTAAAAGATATAATATTAAAGAAAGTAGTCATAAAACGTTCCTCACATAAAACTTGTTGATACAGTTGTAAAGGAGATTGAGAAACCCTCTTCATATAATTAAGAGGTGAAGAGGAGAGAGAAAACCTCGAGGAAATGAGTATTTCTTGGAGGAGATGGTCAAAATGTAAAATACTGAAGCAATGTTAGGAAGAATGAGGACTGAGATAAGGCCAACAGTTTTAGCATTGAAAAGATCATTGAGAGAGCTTCTATCTAGATGGCCACCTGTACACAGCACAGGAGTCCAGTTCTCCCATTTTCTCTAAAGCAGTAACAAAGAAGCCCCAGATTAAACAATGATTAAGAAATCCAAAGAAAAACCTCAGTAAGATTATTCATCCCATCCAGGACTGCACAAAAATCCAGACAAAACCTATTTATCATTTGGGGAATGACTTACATTCTTGTAGACTTGTCAGATTTCTTCTGCTATGTAATGGAAATATTTGTTTCATTTTTTAAATTCATATTGAAATACATATTTTTAAAAATGAAAATACACTGAACATGAGAACACTTTTCATTGTTGAATAATCAATGAAATCTTAACCAAGTAGGAAAAGAAAAGGTAACTATTAAAAATGTAGTTGAACTTAAAAAAATTAAAAGTTCCTATTTTGTCCTAAATACTGTGCTAGATACTGGGCATACAAGTACAAAGAATGAAAGGGCTCCTTTAAAGTAACAACTATCAATGCTAATAACACCTAATAAAAATAATAGCTAATGAGATATATTAGCTTATGAATAATATGTAATAACAGCTAATAACGAGTATCAAAGCACAGGTAAATGCAAGTGAATTTATACTGTTTGAATGATAGTAATTCAGGAATAAATAAATATGAACAATAAAATAATTTTCAGAAAGCTAAAAATATAATTATTGACATATACTTTAGCAATCACATGGAAGTACATACAAGGCACATATTATGTGAATAAACAATATCTATCATATGACTACAGATTCCACTGTAACATCTTTTTTTATTGA
>JAQQSU010018306.1:0-10506 GCA_028627135.1 Pseudochirops cupreus
AAAAAAATTTTTAAAAATTTATTCTTTTGAGTTTATACTCTTTTAGGGAAGATAGTATATACATATATATATGTACATATATAATAAACACAAAATAAACATGAGGTTGTTTGAGAGAGAGCACTAGCACCAAAGGCTTTAATAAATCAAAGAATCAGTAAACATTTATTAAATGCTTGCTACAGGCCCTGCACTGTGCCGAGCACTAGGGATACAAAAAAAGGCAAAAGACAGTCTTTGCCCTCAAGAAGCTTATACTCTTGTGGGGGGTAAACATGCAAACAAGTATGTACAAAGCAAGCTATATCCAGGATGAATAGGAAATAATTAACAGAAAGAAGTAATGGAATTAAGAGGGGCTGGGAAAGGCTTCCAGTAAATAATGGGGTTTTAGTTGGGATTTAAAGGTAGCTGGAACAGAGGAGGGAGAGTGGTCCAGGAGTGAGGGATAGTCCAAGAGAATGCCAAGAGCCAAGAGATGGTGTGTCTCGTTTGTGAAAAAGCCAGGAATCCAACGTCAATGGATGGAAGAGTATGTGGTAGAGACCAAGGTGTGAGAAGACCAGAGAGGTAGGAGAGGGCTAAGTTGTGAAGGGCTTTGAATGCCAGACAGAGCACTTTGTATTTGCTCCTGGAGGTGATGGGGAACCACTGGAGTTTATTGAGTAAGGGGATGACAGGATCTCGTGCTATAGAAAAATCACTTTAGTGTCTTAATGGATTAGATTAGGGAGAGACTTGAGGCAAGCAGCAGCCCCACCAGCAGGCTATTACAGTCATTCAGACATGACGTGATGATGGGTCTGCCCTGGAGTGGTGGCTATGTCAGAATAGAAAACAAGGTGTATTTGGAGAGATGTTGCAAAAGTGAAATTGTAGCTACCAAGAGTAGAGAGGTAGCTAGATGCCAGAGATGCAGACATAGAAATGGCAGGATTTGACAACTGACTGAATGTTAAAATGTTAACTGAATGTTCAGTGGATGGGCCAATTCCTAGAACAGACACTTAACCAGACTAACACTGTTGGAAGATTCTTGTTCTTTCCCTAGAGGAAGGAGGGAAGAAAAGAAACAGGTATTTGTTAAGCATCTACTATGTCCTAGACATTATTCTAAGTTCTTTACAAATATTATCTCATTTGATCCTCCCAACAACTCTTGTGAGGTAGGTCCTATTATTATCACCATTTTACAGTTGAGGAAACTGAGGCAAATAGAGGTTGTGACTTTCCTTGGCTCACACAGCTAGTAATGTCTGAGGTCAGATTTTGGACTTGAGTCTTCCTGATTCCATGCCCAGTCTTCATTGACTGTGCCACCTAGCTGAAGGATTATAGTAGGGGTTTTATAATAATATAGCTTACTGTGTGGTTACCCAACTCTCTAGCAATTTTCAAAGTATGGTCTGAAGACCATCTTTGGTCAATGAGAATGCTCCAGGCAATTCCAACTGTGCCTGAATTTATGATGCCCCTCTCCCACTCACACCCCTCAATTCCCCTTCAACAGTTTAGATAGTCTTAATGTTTTAAACTTTTGAAAAAGTGCGTTTTACCCCATTGTCTATTTTATTTTTGTTTGTATCTTAGCAAATAGATCTTGTTCCACCTTAGCCACTAAGTTAACTTGTAAGTTTTAGAAAAGATTTAAAAATGAAACAAAACAGGTCAGCAGAACCAAGTATCAAAATGGCCACCTTTGGTAACATGCCTAATTCCATACTCATATTCCCTATTTCTCCAATGAAAGACAGCGGTAAATTTCATCTTCTCTTGTTCAGTGCTTTGGTCAGTCTAATTAGAAAAATTCTTCCATTTAAAGCATTTGAATGATGAATATAAGCTTCTTGAGCCCAGAGACAGCTTCACTTTTATCTTTGTATCACCAGTGTGATGTAGTTGATAAAAACTTACCGTGGCACCAGCAAGATGAAGGTTCATGTGACTGTGTGTGTCCTCTTAATGTCTCAGTGCTTTAGGCAACTCTTTGAAATTCTAAGTTAAAGAGAAGGTACCAACCTACATTGATAGAGGGAATTTCCTCATCTGGAAGCTTCCCATACCAATAAAATCACAAATAACATCCCTCTTTCTGTACCCATTACCTATCATAAAGTCTTGCACACATATACTGGCTTACCCAGTTTCCTTCAAATCTGAGCTAAAATCCCATTTTCTGCAAGAAGTCTTTCTCAATCCTTAATGTTAGTGCCTCCAAAATGATCTGTAATGTATTCTGTATGTGTCTTGTTTGTACATAATTGTTTGCATGTTATCACCCCTCCCCCGCTTATATTGTAAGCTCCTTGAGGTCAGGAACAATTTTTGCCTTATATCTCCAATGCTTTGTGTGGTGCCTGTAGACACTTAATAAATGCTTGTGAACTTGAGGTTTCAGCTCACACCCTGCAAATTGTCAAAGATATCAGAAGATGGGAATAGTTAATGTTGGAGGAGTTATGGGAAGATAGGCACACTAGTACACATTGGCACATATTGTTGATGAAGCTGTGAATTGGTACAACCATTTTGGAAAGCAATATGTAATTATGCAAATTAAATGACTAAAATTTATATAACTTTTTGATCAAGAGATTCTATTACTAGTCTTATACTCCAAGGACGAAGTTTGTAAGAAGAAAAGTCCCCATGTACACAAAAACATGTGGCAGCACTTTTTGTTATAGCAAAGAATTGGAAACAAAGTAGATGTCTATTAATTGAGGAATGGTTAAACAAATTGTAATTGTAATACATTAATGTAATGGAATATTCTGTGCCATAAGAAATTATCAATGTGATATATATAAAGAAACATAGAAAGATCTACATTAATTGATGCAGAGTGAAGTAAGCAGAACCAAGAAAACAACATATACAATGACTACAGCAAAGTAAAAGGAAAGAACAACACATACATCAATAGCGAATGCTGCAAAATTACAAAACACAAGCATGGCTTGAAGGAAGAGATATGAGGAAACACTCCCAACCCACCACTTTGTGGACATGGAAGGTCCCCAAACATTGCTTTACTTTTAAAACATGTTAATCACTTATGCTGATTCTCCCTCCCTCCTTTTCTCTTTAAAACATGCTATTTGTATACAGGATAGCTGGGGGTGGTGAGGGACACTGGGGGAGGTGATATAAAAAACAAGAGATATCAATAAAAACATTTTAAAATAATAAATGCCTATTGATTTGACTAAGTACTTTTAAATGTTTATTGAATTGAATTTCTGGACTACAATGTACTGAAGCTGACTTGTAGAAGAATTAGAAGGTGAAAAACGACATTTTATTGATTTAATTTCTCATTGTATCTAGCCTTGCCCTTCATGACTAAATAGATAGTCTAAGAGCAAGTCCAGTACAGGAGCATTGAAAATAACATACATAGGGAAAAGATTTCAAGCTTCAAGCAAGTACAAATTGGAAGAAAAATAGAAGCTAAACACTCATAATCTTAGATGCCTTTTCTCTTTAAGTGTGAGGCAAGAATGTCAGGCAAAAAATTCTGCAGTAGGATTGATGATGTGATTTGTCAGTGGCTTCATGATTATGATGACGCACTTTTATTAGATATGCTTTCTGTATCCATAGTTCTGAGCCAGGCATCTAGTGGTAAAATGGTTCATTCCAAGAATTGTTGATGCCCTGACTGTCCAAAAGATCACTTGGGGGCTGTAATCAGAACTGACCTTTCTGAGTCTCTACTGATTTTTTGCCACTTCTTAGCTGAGTCATGTTGATTGGAGGTTGGATCCAATGGGCTCTGAGGTCATTTCCAGCTCTATGCCCATGACAGTAGGGTATGATCTGACTGAGGGTCAGTCAGAACAAGTCTACTGCCAAGCGTATAAAGAGCCAGTGTTAGAGATATAAAAAAGATTGGTCCCTGCCGTAGAAGAGTTTTGATTCCAATGTAGAAATACAGATGGTGCTAAGCAAATTCCCTCATGAGTAAGGGTGTGTGTGTGTGTGTGTGTGTGTGTGTGTGTGTGTGTGTGTGTGTGTGTGATGGCTGAACAGCGGGTATCTACCTCATCTTCCTCAATTTTAAAATGGGGATAATCATCACATCTATCTCTCAAGGTTGTTGTGAGGATAATAGTTTTAAATGATTAGTACAATGACTGGCATACAGGAGGCATTTAATAAATGCTTGTTCCTGCCCCCTCCTTCCCTCCTCCTATGTTAACAAAGAAGCATTAATATAGCAGCAAAGAATGGTCAAGAAATCCATTAACTTCAGTCTGATTTGACACTAGTATGAAGACCAATTCTATACAACTAAGATACTCAGCCTTCCATGAAACTATTAGTAGGACCATCAAGAAAATGACAGTGTTTTAAATAAGCAAGTTTGATTTGTATACACCTTACATTTCTGAGCAGAATCCTAGGCTCATCACCTTTGTGATCAGATGTATATATAAGAAGTAGAGTCAGAAGACTTATGTTTGCTTCATATATCAACTGTCTGGCCATGTGCAAATTATGTAACCACTCACAGCCTCCTGAGTTTCTCTATCTGTAAACTGGGGCTAATGATGCCTGCAGTGAAAGACAACATGGAATAGTGTCTATCTTTACAGAGAACCAATCTCTCTAAGGAAGGCCCTGAGTTCAAATTATGCCTCTACTACATACTGACCTACATCCATGTTTTTACTCTGTACTGATATGACAGTCTAAGATCTAGATAAATGGACTATAATAAGAGGTAGTTTTGAGGACTAAGTGACGGGAATGCTTTCTGCATGCATTAATCCCTTTCGGTTTACTTGGCAATCTATTTTACATAAATGGCCTATGGTATAATACTAATGATAATGATGATAATTATTCATTTAGCACCTACTGTGTGCCAGGTTGCTTTACCAATATTATCTCACCTGATCTTCACAACAATCCTGGGAAATAAGTGCTTTTATAATCCCCATCTTACGGTCTTAACTTAAACCTGAGACAGACAGAGGTTAAGTGACTTGCCCAAGGTCACACAGCTAGAAAGTGTCTGAGGCCAGATTTGAACTACAGTCTTCCCAATTCCAGACCCAGTGCTAACTTCCACCTAACTGCCTCAATCACCTGATTAGCTGACTTTAGGGAAATTCAGAGGAAAATGAGGGCTTATGAGGAGTGGTTTGGAATAGAGGATGAACCCAAGCAGATTCTAAGCCCTGGACTATGTATGGATTGTAGCAATTGGATGCTACGCATGCAAAGAACTATCCCAGGTGCTGAAAAGGATTCGAAGATGAATAAGACATGAGTCTTACTCTCAAGGAACTTACAGTCTAGTAGGTGAAAGGAGAGAGTCCCACAAATTAGTATAATGAAAAATAGATGCAAAAGTTCATGAGAAGCAAAAGGGAGAGAAGCATTCACAGGAGAAAGAACTTCTGACCACGACAGGATGGGAAAGGAAAGGATGTGGAGAGAGTATTAGCACTGGGACTGAAGAACATTCCCCAACCCCACCCCAATTCCTTGATCATGAAATGAAGGAGCTGACTTCACTATTAGCTGAGTCTTGATTTCCCAACTGACTGCAATCCTTTGGATTTTCCCATCATGACTCTGGGAATCTACTCAACAGGAACATCATCCTGCAAGATCACACATGTCTTGGGATCATCAGTACTCTCAGTACTTTCTGCCTCTTTGATTGGAAGGTCAGGCAAAGAGTTCCTCCCATAACCTCCATTTAAGGACAGTACCCAAGTCAGCCATCTCCTCATCTCCTGCCTAGCTCCATTCCTTTGGATTCTTCATCACACCTCTGTGGCAAGTACCTTCCACCACCTCCTTTTAGCTTCCTTTTATATGTTGTTTTTCCCTATTAGATTGTGAGTTCCTTCAGGGCAAGGACTATCTTTTTTTATATCCCCAATATTTAGCACAGCGCCTGGCCCATAGCAGGCCCTTAGTAAATGTCTATTGACTGACTATTGACTAACTGATCTGAGCAAGATTAATTGTGGTAGCCCTCACACAGGGGACAACATGATGCAGTGGAAAGAGCATTAGGTTTGGACTCAAAGGAACTGAATTAAAATCCTATCTCTGCCATTTACTATCCAAATAACAAGTCAGATAACTCCTTTATACTTTAGCTCTGTAAAATGAAGGGGCTAGGTCATTCCTAGTTTTAAATCTAATATCTTATATATCCCTGTAATCCATGGTCCAGGATTCATATTAGGATTATAAAGACCAGGTATAATCTTAGAAGCTAGTCCAAGAAAGGTCATATTCTTTCTTTGGTTGAAAACCTCTGTCTGGGTTTTAAATCTCCCAATATAACTTATTTATAATTCATATCTAGGTTTTCTCAAATGTCAGTAGAGAGTCACCAGTTCCTGTTCAAGCACCCAAGGTTATAAATGCATACTGAGTAGGATAGCTGTTATTTTAACAACAAAATAATGAATAGGATGACCAGAGCTGTATGATTCTATAAACAGATACAGAAAACACACAAGGCAGTCTAAGTATTCACAGATGCAAAAAACACATAAGACACTCAACAGATTCACAGAAGCTCATAAACAGAAGCAGAAAACACATAAAATATTTAAATACCCCACAAAGTTCTCCCCAAAGCAAACATATTTTGGGTCTACTGAACAAGCAACACTCCTTCCCATTGTACTTATCAAATCTGAATCACTGACTTTAATATTTGGAGGAGGGTAGCAAGGTTCACGCCTTTTGCTCAAGACACAAGTCCACCTTCACTGCTCCTGCAGACTTGGATGCCATTTGAGTGATCCCCTTTCTCGAAGAAGTTCATTGTTTAGAATATCTTCCTAGGCTAGCTCTCCAAAGTCTTGAATTCTGTTCACCCCCAAAGAAATCTTCAAGGTTGGTGCTACCCAAGAGATCTCCTTTCTCTGACTAGAGGTTTAGTGATTTATTCGAAGTCACAGAGGGAGTGAAAGAAGTAGGATTTGAACCCAGGTTCTCAGACTCTAGATTCAGTGATCTTTCCATAATACCATGCTGTCTCTCACTATCTGTGTGACCTTGGGCAAGTCACATGACTTCTCTGGGCCTCATGTACAAATGAAAGAAGTTGAACTACATGGTTTCGGGGGGAGGTATTTCCATTTGTCATAGAAAGGTGAAGTGATTTTGAGATTTTCCTCAAAAATCATTTGTACCTAATAGAAAATCTGCCAAAGAAGGTCCTGAAGAAGCCACTGCATGAATACAAAGCTACACACCTCTGCACATTGGTACCAGCTTTGCAAAGAGTTGTCTCTGGTTACCTGGCCAAAAAAAATATAATTTGATCTCTAAATTTGGCAGAACCTTTGCCTCCATTTAGCAAAACCATAATCTTCCTCCTCATCCTTCCCCAAACTTTCCTGGTTATCTTCCAGGGGGCTTCATCTCTAGCTTGCAAAATGCCAACATCCACCTATCTTTAAATCCTCTTCTCACAATGTAAGAGCTCCTGAGGTTTAGAAAGTGTTTCCCTCACCATAAGCTTAAGTAATCAATCAACCAACATTTATTAAGTTGCTACTTTGTACCTGACACTGTTCTGGGTTCTAGGAAAATAAATACAACAAATAAAACAATCTCTACTTAGAATTATTTTTCTTCCCATTCCACACAAAGTGTGGATGAGAAAACAGAGGGCTGTGTTCAAGGTCACACATCTAGGAGGTGTCAGAACCAGATCTCAAAGGCTGGTCTTCTGGCCTTTCTACAACACTCCCTCAGGCTCTAATTACTGATTTCCATGATAATTCAACAGAAAGCAAAGCAATTCAAGAGTCAGAGAAAGTAAAATTCTCCTTAGGCCAATTGCCCAATTCTTGTTGGACCTGCCCTGACTCCTCATCCACTGTGGCCCATGCCAAGATACCTGTGCCACCCCGTGAGATTTCTTTCCTTTTATCCCAAAGGAGGAGTCGCCCTAATGCCAATTTCCTGCCTTTTTTCTCAGTCCTTTTCCAGGAATTTCTGGTGAATCAACACTGGTTACCACTCTAATTGCACCAAATTAGGCTTTGAATCTTAGGGCTTTGCTACCACAAAGCTTATTTGAGGTTCCATCTTCCTATTTAGATAGCTCTTCTGCTGAGCCTGCTAGCATTCACTGGACACTAGCCAAGCTCAGCAGAGATTAAAGGCATTAGGTCGTTTTCCATTTTCTCAGCTCTGAGCGAGCCTCCACTTGGGAAATTAATCTCCCCTCCCATAAGTGCACTAGGCTTCCATCCCTCCCACTATCCAGCTGCACACATTGACCCCAAGTCATCCTGCTTGTCACCAACTCATTTCTCAGCTCACTGCAGGCCTTGCACCTGGCTGCGCTGCTAGCACACCATGGGAGCTATTCATTACAGCCTTCGGGATTCATTGAACTCAGCTGGGAGTTTCTTCACTTGACGGTTTTGCTCACTGATTTCCCTCTTTGTGCTTTGAAAACACAGAAAACACAGAAAAGTGGTGAACCTAGGCCAAACCTAGGCAAAACTGCAAAGCCCAGGTCGCCCAACACTACCCCAGCTGCCCAACGGCCCCACGCTGCCAAGGACCATCCTTCACTAGCATTTGGATGGTATTTTAAGGTTTGCAAAGGGCAGATACGTAAGGGATTAATACACAAGGGATCTCACTTGACCTCAAGGGTACTATAGGTAGGTGCAATTATTATCCCCATTTCATAAATAAGAAGACCGAGCCTAAGAGAGTGTCTGAGGCAAGATTTAAAGTCATGTCTTCCTGTTTCCAAGTCCAGAATCCTATCTGAAGAGTCACTTAGCTGCCCTTAGTAGCTCTTCCTGTTCCTTTCCTCCTTCTTGCAGGAAAATTCATGTGCATGGAAGATCCCCTGCAAGACCTTAATTCTGTTAAACTAATTTGTGCTAATAGTCTAATGGACTAATATGTTTACTTTCTTGTGTGAGAAATTTCTATTTTTTATATTTTTTATTTTTATATTCGTTTTAAATTTCCTTTTTATTGATATCATTTGTTTTTACATCACTTTCATCTTTCTTTTAGCAAACTAAAAATTCACCATATGTGAACAGTGACATAGCTCTCAAAAAAGCTAATATGATCTTAAGTTGCATTAAGAGAGGCATTGACAGTCCAGCAGTAAGGAGATGGTAGTTACCCCACATGTCGGCCAGGTCAGACCACACTTGAAGCTTTGTGTTCAGTCCTGATAACTATATTTTAGGAAGAACTGTTGGAGAGTTGGAGAGTATCTAGATCAGGAGTGGGGAATTTGTAGCCTCCAGGCCACATGTGGCCCTCTCGATCTTTAAGTGTGGCCCTTTGACTGAATCCAAACTTCACAGAATAAATCCTCTCAATAAAAGGATTTGTTCTGTAAAACTTGGACTCAGTCAAAAGGCTGCACCCAAGAACCTAGAGGGTCACAATGATGGGGTGCTGGGTTGCCTTTGTTTGTAACATTCAGCTGTAACTTCAGTTTGTAAAATCACATTTGTGTCTGGGTACCTATGGTTGTAATATCAGTTTGTGAAACCAAGTTGTAAAGTCACACTTCCCCCAGCCATAAAGCATTAACTCTGCCTCTCCCTGAGCCAGCACTCTGCCTAGCTACCATTCATGAACTGTTTATCCCTGCTTGGTACAATAACAAGCTATACTTATGAATCCTTCACAAAAGCATTTATAAACAATCCCTTTAGTTTACAGAAATGTATAGCTCCCTTGTTCTAGTGGCCAGCTGAACCTATGATCCTTCAATGCACTATCAGTAAGCTAAACCCTTTCCAATCAGGCACATCCTGAATCCCCAATTAGCCTAGCTTCCCAACATCCATCTTGTCAAACAAAACATTAATGAGTAACAGACTGGACACCTCTCAGTCAGGGCTGACCACAAAATGACCTAGTGATTTTTTAAGCCTGAAAACACACCTCCTGGTAGCCCCCCACTGTGAGCTTTTCCCCAGGGAATTATGGACAATACGCCTACACAGTAGATATGAAAAGTGCATGTTCCTTTAAGCACTGACCACTCCTTAACTCCTCCCTAATCCCACCCTTACTCACCTAGTTAGCATAATTGATACCTGATTTATGGTTTGATCACTTTATAACCTGTACCTCTAACTCATGCAGGCTTGCAGGCTTCCTAAGATGCCCCTCTGCCCGCTGCAAAGCATAACGATAAACTTTTACAATCCTGACTTACAAGATTGCTTGAGTCCGGCTTCATAATTACCTGGAGAGGCTTATATGGACTGATGCTAAGTGAGAAGAGCAGAACCGGGCAAAACCTGTACACAATCACAGACACATCGTACATATGATGACCAACCTTGATAAACTGGACTATCCTCAACAACGCACAGCTAAAGACAACTCTACAAGCCTCAGGATGGAAGGAGATACCTAAACTCAGAGAAAGATATAGAAAGACGATAGTTTAAATGGAGACTGAAGCAAAACATGCTATCGTTCTCTTTCATGTCTGGTTTTGCTTTTTTTTTTTTCTTT
>JAQQSU010018307.1:0-10506 GCA_028627135.1 Pseudochirops cupreus
GGAGGGAAGGAGGGAAGGAGAGAAGGAAGGAGGGAAGGAGGAAAGGAGGGAAGGAGGGAAGGAAGGAGGGAAGGAGGGAAGGAGGGAAGGAGGGAAGGAAGGAGGGAAGGAAGGAGGGAAGGAAGGAGGGAAGGAGGGAAGGAGAAGGAGGGAAGGAAGGAGGGAATGAGGGAAGGAGGGAAGGAAGGAGGGAAGGAGGGAAGGAGAAGGAAGAGAATCAGTAAACCCCAAGTTAACTTGGCGGCTTCCCCCGTTCGTTTGGAGAGGAGAAGAGGAGGAGAGAGAGGGGACAAGCTGAGTTACACGCCTGGCTGGATCCACATTCGGGTTACTCCACTTCACTCTGGAGCTCGCAGATTAGACCACAATAGATCCCTGCCCAAGCTCCACTTAATGGTTGTGTTTTGGACCCTCCTGGTTCAGAACGAATGTCGGAGGTAACTTTCCTCTTTTGACCGACAGCCCCGAGGGTCTTCCCGTCTTCCTCTCCCAGTTTGATTTTTTTTTTTTAATTAAAGGGACCATCCCTTGATTTGTTTTTGTTGTTGTTGTTGTTTGCAGGGGGAAGGCAGGGCAATTGGGCTTAAGTGACTTGCCCAAGGTCACACAGCTAGTAAGTATTAAGTGTCTGAGGTCAGGTCCTCCTGACTCCAAGGCTGGTGCTCTATTCAGTGTGCCACCTAGCTGCGCCTCCTTGACTTACTTTTTAAAGAGGCCTATTCACTGAATGGGCATTACCTCACTCAAAGTGAGAGTCTGAAAAGGCCTTAGCCTAAAAGAGCCACAATCTTCCATTGCATCCTGGGTCATCTCCAGTCCTGATGAATATCTGGCCACCGAAGCCAGATGGCTCTGGAGGAGAAAGTGAGGCTGGTGACCTTGCACAGCCCTCGCTCACTCAAATCAAAGTCAACTGCAAGTCACGTCATCATCTCCCTGATGTCATGGTCCTCTTCTAGAATGAAGGACAAACACTTTATACTATAGGTGGATGAGGACACTCAAGTTATCTTTTGACTGGAGAAGAATCTAACTCCACAGAAAACCAGAGCTAAGAGGAACCTGGAGAAGTCATCTCATTTATTACATTTTTGAAAAAATGAGTTTTTATCGATGTCTTCTGTTTTCTTGTGGCTGTTATGGAGTTGCTTTTCAATTGTGTCTGACTCTTTGTGACCCCATTTGGGGTTTTCTTGATAAGGACACTGGCCTGGTTTTGCCATTTCCTTCTCTAGCTCATTTTACAGATGAGGAAACTGAGGCAAACAGGGTTAAGTGACTTGTCCAAAGTTGAACAGCTAGTAATGGTCTGAGACCAGATTTGAACTCATGAAGAGGAGTCTTCCAGACTCCAGGGCTGGCAATATGAACAATCTAAAAACAGGAACCAGGATCTCCCTTATTCTACTTGGATATTCTTTTCAATTTTATCCATTTCCTTCTCCCCTGTCATTTCACTTTCATTCTCTCCTCACTCTTTGCATCTCACTCTATTTATCTCTCTTTCTCTTCCTTTCTGTCACACCCTGTCATAACGGAATGAAAATATGGATGGTAAAGCAAAGTTCTATATAAACAGAGATATGGAGAGACAGCATGAGGTACAGAAAGAACACAGAGTCAGGAGTCCTGAGCTGAAGTCCCAACTCTGCCATCAATCAGCAGTGTAATCTTGGGCTAATTATTTAAATACTGCAAAGTGTTTCACACACACACACACACACACACACACACAGAGTTTTTTAATTTAATTTTTTTTTGTTACACTTTAAGTTCTGAACTGTCTCCTGCCCTCTCTTCCCACTCCACATGAGAGGTCACCATTTGACACAGATTTTTAAACATATGCAAAACCTATTATGCATATTTCTATTTATCAGGTTCTTTCTCTGGAGGCATATAATGTCTTCCTTCATAGGGTCTTTTATGGTTGCTTTGAGTACTCAGAATAACTTGGTTGTTTATGATTATTTTTTGAACAATATTGTTATTATTGTATTCAATATTGTCTTGGTTCTGCTCACTACACTTTTAATTATTTCATGCAAATCCTTCCATGTTTCTCTAAGGTCAGCCAGTTTATTATTTCTTACAGTACAATCATATACAATTGAGGGACCTCCCCTCAATTTCCATTTCTTTGCCACCACAAAGAGATCTGCTATATATATATTTTAAAACATACAGGTTCTTTCTCTTTTTCCCTGATCACTTTGGGAAACAGACCTAATAGGGGTATTACTGGGTCAAAGTGTACACAGTTTTATAACTCTTTGGGCTTAATACCAGATTGCTCTCCAAGAAGGTTGGATCAGTTCACAGTTCCACTAACAGTGTATTAATATCCCTACTTTTCCACATCCCCTCCAACATTTGTCCTCTAATTTGTTCTCCAATCAATTATGATTTAGAGTATTTTATCATATAACTATATGTAGCTTTGACCTCTTCATTGAAAAACTGCCTGTTTAAAAAACCTGGAAAGACTTACATGAACTGATGCATAGTGAAGTGAACAGAACCAAGAGAACATTGTACACAGTAACAGTAATGTTGTTTGATGAAGAATTGTGAATGACTTAGCAATTCTCAGCACACAATGATACAAGACAATCCCAAAGGACTAGTGATGAAGCATGCTCTCTGCCGCCATAGAGAGAACTGATATTGACTGAATACAGAATGAAGCATTCTATTTCTCACTTTCTTTCTTTTTTCTTTTATTTGAGTCTTTTTGTACAAAATTACTAATAAGAAAATGCTTACCATCTAAATGGTGGGGGAGAGAAGGAGAGGATAGAATTTTGAAACTCAAAATTTTAACTAAAAATGTTTTTAAACATTTTTTAACTGCCTGTTCATATCTTTTGACCATTTATCAGTTGCAGAATGATTTTTACTCTTACAAATTTGACAGTTCTCTATATATTTGAGATATGAGACCTTTAGCCAAAAAAATCTATAAATTTTTTCCCCAATTCTCTGCTTTCCTTCTAATCTTGGTTACATTGGATTTATTTGTATAAAACCTTTTTAATTTAATGTATTAAAAATAATTAATTCAACAGAGATTTATTAAATTAAAAAACAAGGGAGAACAAATTGAAATTTTCATTCAAAATGACTACAAAATGTATAAATTCTCAGGGCGTTAACCTATGAAGCTACACACGGGACTTAAAAATACAAATACACGCACACACACATATCATGTGGACACACACAAATAAAAACTCTTCACAGATTGAAATCTTTCTATTAGGAAGACAAACAATTGAAGAGATTCATCTAGTCTGTATCAACATAACAAAAACGATATAACCTAAATTAATTTGTAAATTTGGTTACTAGACCAGTTGTAAGAGAAATTGATCAGGGGAAGTCTCTAATCAAATTAGGCAATTTTCCTGAACAACCCAAAGATACATTATTGATGTTGATGTTGTTGTTTTCAGTCATATCTGAATCTTTGTGGTCCCATTTGGGGAATTTTTGGCAATGATACTGGAGTGGTTTGGCATTCCCTTCTTCAGCTCATTTTACAGATGAGGAAACTGAGGCAAACAGGGTTAAGTGACTTGCCCAGGGAAATACAGTAAGTATCTGAGGCTGGATTAGAACCCATGTCTTCCTGACTCCAGATGCAGTACTCTGTCCACTGTGCCACTTAACAGCCCTAATGATATAATAGAAAACATTATTATTAGTCACTGATGAAATTTGAAGTTCTTCAATCTGCCCTAAAAAATGATAGTGTGTTAGCCATTGACTAAAGACATCTAAGGAAATACAGGGAATTTCTAATGATAGGCTAAGAGGACCAACCACGCATCCCTTGTAGCCTTGGATAAAATCAAGTTTCCCCTGCTCTGAAGCATTTGAGTTGAGATAGTCAGCTCTTCTAGCAGAGTGCAACAGGGAAGGAGATTTTGGACAATAGCATCTTTCAGCAAAAGCACATGGCCATGGGTAGTGGATTCTTGCCTGAGAGGGTGATTAAAGGACATTTCTTCCTGAATCCTAAGCTCCTATATAGAAGGGTTTGAGGTTAGAGAACTTGCTCCCAGGATTAGATCCCAAACTATATTACAAAGCAACAAAACTATTCAGTGCTGAATAAAAACAGGAAAGTACAACAGTAGGACAGTCTAGATAGAGCAAAACCCAGAAGCAATCAAATATAGTAGCTCAGTGTTTGATAAACTCAAAAGAACAAACACCAAAGAAAAGACTTCCTATTCAACAAGAGCTGCTGGGAAAACTGGAAAGTAATTTGGCACAAAAAAGGAGTGGAAAGGTCGTTTACATTATATACCACAATAAGCTTCACTTGAGGTAGCTGGGTAGCTCAGTGTATAGAATGCTGGGCCTGGAATCAGGAAGACCTGGGCTCAAATCTGGCCTCAGACACTTACTTACTACCTGTGTGACCCTGGAGAGGTCACTTAGCACTGTTTGTCTCAGTTCCCTCATTTATAAGATGAGCTGGAGAAGGAAATGGCAAACCACTCCAGTATACTTGCCAAGAAAACCCAATGGACAGTATTAGTATACTATGGTCTACAGGGTCACCAAGGGTCAGACACAACGGAACAACAATCAACAAAAGTTCTAAATGGATATTTAATTCAAATACGAAGGTCAAATCATAACAAAATCATAGGATTGTCAAAGAAGGCGCCTTTCATAATTTTGGCTGAGGGAGAACTCTTAGCTGAACAAGAAATAGACATGCTTATAAAGAATAAAAGTCAATTTTGATTATATAATATTAAAAAAACTTTTGCATAAATAAAATAAATGAAACTAGGATAAGAAGGAAAAAATACTTGGATGGAATGTCTCTAATAAAAGTCTGCTATTCAAGAGATGTAGAAAACTGATACAAATATATCAGACCAATAGCTATTTCTCAATAGATAATATTCAAAGATTATGAATGGTTTTTAGAAGAACGCAAGTATAGACTATATTTTTAAATGCTCCCTATCATTAATAATAAAAGAGAAATTTTACCTCTCACCCATAAAATTGACAAAGATGGTTAAAAAGAAGAAAAGGATAATGTTAGAGGAACTGTGGGAAGACAAGTACACTAATATACTGTGGAAGGAGCCATCAACTAATCCCACAATTCTGGAAAATAATCCGTAATCATGTGGGAAAAGTCACTCAAATATTCATACTCTTTATCTCGTCTGCTACTTGTCATATGCCTTAAAGGAGTCAGTGATGGAAAGTTCCCATAGAAAACAAAATATTCATAGCATTATTCTTTATGTCGGCAGAAGAACATGGAAACAAAGTAGGTATCCACAGATTGGCTAAGCAAATGGTGATGTATGAAGGTAATGGAATATTACTGAGAAAATGGTTAATGCAAAAAAAAAGAATTAATATTTAAAAGTGGGGAAACTAGGGAAAGTTTATATGAACTTACATAGAATAAAGCAAATAAAACATAAAGAGCAATATATACAATAATAGTAATAATTTAAATAGGAAAAAACCCCACTAAAATGCATTAGAACTTAGATCAATTCAATGACCAAGTTTGATTCCAAAGCACTGATGATGAAACATATCCATCTTCTCTCAGTTGAGAAGTGGTAAATTGGGCAAGCTAGGTGGCACAGTGAATAGAGCACCGGCCCTGGAGTGAGGAGGACCTGAGTTCAAATCTGACCTCAGACACTTAACATTTACTAGCTGTGTGACCTTGGGCAAGTCACCTAACCCCAATTGCCCCACCTTCCCCCCTCCAAAAAAAAAAAGGGAAGTGATAGATTTCAAGTGTGGAATCAGATGTGGTGTTCTTTATTACAAAGAATGATTTTATTGAGCGGTAGGGTGAGATTAGGAAATGATAATAATTTTTAGTGAGCATGAATGAAATCTTTTTAAAACCTCCTCAAAAAGTTATTAAGCATCTGTATGCAGAGCATTGTGATGGAAATAAGAAGAGATACAAAGTCTGGATGGGTTCTTCATTCATGGAGTTTAAATCTGGTTAGGATTGTTGTTGTTGAGTTGTTTCAGTTGTATCTGACTCTTCATGACCCCATTTGGGGTTTTCTTGGCAAAGATACTAGAACGGTTCACCATTTCCTTCTCCACTCATTTTACAGATGAGGAAACTGAGGCAAATAGGGTCAAGTGACTTTCCCTGAGTCACACAGCTAGTAAATATCTGAGACTGGATTTGAACTCGTCTTCCTAACTCCAGGCCCAGCACTCTATTCACTACATTTCCTAGTTGCCCAAGGAGGAAGGCTGCAAAAAGCTAACAAGAGCACCAAAACTGAACAATGCCGACATCCCTCTCCCTAACCCCATCTTCTCTCCACCCTCTAGCACCTGGGAAAGATCCTCTTTTAGACCTGGTACTCTAACAGAGGACATAGGAGTTAAGTGATTTAAAATCCTGGTTAGGATGCTGTAAACCTCAGATCTAAATCTAGGATAGAGTTTAGGGTTAGAAAGGGAGCAGAGAACCAGCTTAGACAGGGGGAGTTTTACAGCCATTCTGTTCTCTGTTAGACAGATCATTTTTCAGCATTATAATTTTCTTATACCTTGGATACATGTTATAACCTTTACTCTAAAGTTAGCAGTAAAGATCTCAGAGAGAATAGGAAAGTGATTTATAAAAAACCAGAATATCAAAGTTGGAATATACTTCACAGGTCGTCTAATCCAGTTTGTAGATTTTGTACATCCTGACCCAGATTTTCTTATATAGTACTTCCTACAAGTGACCATTCAATTTCTGATTTAAAGACCTCTGATGACAGAGGAACCACAAGCTTCCATGGCAGCCCACCACATTTGGGTCAGCTTTCATTGTTGAAAAGGAAAAAAAAAATCCTTACATACTAGGGGAAAAGGACTAAATTTATCATTGATATTGGGGGCCTCAATGACAGGCCTGATTGAATTTCCCAGGACTTCAATTCCTGCCTGCAGCACAGGGGGAACATATCAGGAAGACAACAGAGGTTCCTTAAAAAAGGAAAAAGGGGGAGCCTCCTGGAGAGACTGCATTGGCCAAGCTTAAAACAGCAATAGTCTTGGCATGTAGTCGAAAATCCACAGAACAAGGAAAGATAACAGCCCAAGAGCAGAGAAGAGGAATAAGCAGCCTGATATTAGACAGCCTTCAAGCAAGGATCTCTTCACTTAACTTTTCCTCATTTGATAAGATCCCAGGGGATGTGTGTGTGTGTGTGTGTGTGTGTGTGTGTGTGTGTGTGTGTGTGTGAGAGAGAGAGAGAGAGAGAGAGAGAGAGAGAGAGAGAGAGAGAGAAACAAAGGGAAGAGATGCAGAGACACAGACAGAAACAGAAAGAGATAGCTTTCCCTTTCCTTTTTCAGGAGCATAAGTAACAAGGTAGATTGTTTCCCCTCTTCCTTTGCTAATTGTTTCAGTCCTGATTTAATGTTTCAATTTTAAATGCATGCCCCTTGTCTGATCTGTTGATCTTGTATGCAACAGATCAGATAATTGTAGAGGTTCCTAAGCTGTTTGTGAATGGGCACTCAAACCAAATGGGGCGCACTTGTCATCCAATAAACTCCACAGTTCACCTTCCTAGTAGGTCATTGGAATTCAGAGTTGACTAGAACCAAGCTATATACTTACATTGAATCTGCATCTGCCTTTCTGCAGATGTTCCTCATTCTGCCCTCTGGGGCTGAATCAAACAAGTCTAATCCCTCTTTCACATGACAGGGTTTCAACTACTTGGAGACAGCTATCATGCCCCACTAAGACTTCTCTTATCAAGGCTAAACATGCCTGGATTCTTCAACTGTTCCTCAAATGGCATGATTTCAACTCCCCTCACTAGCCTGGCTGATCGTAGCAGTATTTTTAACATGGGAATACTCAAACCATTTGACCTGTGAATCAGAAGAGATTGATGATCCCATGAGATTGTGGAGTACCCTAGGCCCTAGGCAATCACAAGAGAACTGGAATTGGGTCAGAGTGGGCAGAAAAAAAGTGAGAGTCTAAGCAACTTCTGGAAATCTATCTATTTCCCTTTCCCCCTCCCAACCTGCTGGGGGCTCAATAAATGCTTATAGATGAGCTACTCTACTTACTTGTGCCTCTTCAACAGCTGGGGATGGGAGGAAGCTGATAGAATTTGCTATATCCAGTGACTATTTCTTAGCTTCAAAGTTCTTGACTTCTCTGCAGCATTTGACACTTCCTTTTACATAGTCTCTCCTCTCTGGGTTTTCATGGCACCACCATGTTATAGATTGGTCTCAGTCTCTTTTGCAGGATAAACATAGATGTTCTATGCCTTATATGTTGGCATATATCAGGGACCTGTCCTGAGCCTTCTACCTCTCTCTCCCTTCTTTCTCTTGGTGAGCTCATTACCTTCTATGGGTTCAATTATTATCTTGACACCATCTCTAGATCTAAGTATCCCACCCTCATTTCTCTCCTGAGCTCCAGTCCTGATGCTCCAACTGCCTGCCGGACACCTCCACCTGGATGTCCCATAGACATCTTCAACCCAATAAATCCTTTAAAACAGTGATTTTTTATTTTTGTTGTTCAGTCATATTCAACTCTTCAAGACACCATTTAGAGTTTTCATAGCAAAAATACTGGAGTGGTTCACCATTTCTTTCTCCAGCTCATTTTTTTTCTTAAGCAAATAATGACTTGCCCAAGGTCATCCAGCTAATATGCGTCTGAGACTGGATTTGAATTTAGGAAGACAAGTCTTCCTGAGGCCAGGTCAGGTGTTCTATGCTCTATAGCACCACCTAACAGTACTTATCTTTCTCTCTAAACCCACCTTCCCTATTTCTGTTAAGGTTACTACCATTCCTTCAGTCACCAAGTTCACAACCTAGGAGTCATTTTCAGCACTCTCTCCTCCAATTAGTTACGTGCAAAAACAAGACACCCTGCTCCACTCTGGGCCAGAAATCCATGTCACACAGACAAAGAAATGACTCTCACTAATGCCTACATCCAAACAATTTCCAAGTCTTAGCAATTCCATCTTCTGAACAGTTTCTATGTCCACTTTCTTCCCTCTAGTCACATTTCACTGATAGGGCCTTATCCCTTTCTGCCTGGCCTTTTGCAATAGCCTCCTAATTGGAATCCCTGAATAAAAGAAAAGGCATTTATTAAGTATACAAAACATTGTAAAAATGCTAGAAGTACAAATAGAGAAGACAGTCCCTTCTCTCAAGGAGATCACATTCTAATTAGGGAAGATAACGTATATAGATTTCTGCTGAAAATCAGTTGGAAAGGCCCAGACAGTGGTCCTTAGGTGCAGCAATAAGACACACAATAATCCACCTTCTTCAGCATTATCCCAAGGATTTTTTTTTAAAACAACATCACCAAACACTTCTGTGTCTGACACTGAACATTTGACAATGCCAAGAACTTGGAGGATGAGTTGAGAACTTTGTTTCCTAGTCTTCACCACTGGTGGAGGCTACAAAAGCAACAGATGATTCTAGGTCTCATCTCTTCAACTTAAGTCTCTCCTCTCTCTAATCCATCTTCAACACAGCTGCCTACTCAATATTCCTAAAGCACAGATATGGCCACATCACTCTCTTGTTCAAAAAGCTCTAGAGGCTTCCTATTGCCCAGGACATGGCATTCTAATCTGGGCTCCACAAGAGATTTCAGGAGATCCATGAATTTAGATGGGAAAAAAATGACAGGGAGCCAAGATGGTGGTGTAGAAGCAGGAAAAGTCTGTGAGCTCCCCCCATAACCACCTCAAATATGACTCTAAACAAATTTTAGAGCTACAGAATCCACAAAGTGACAGAGAGAAACAAATCTCCCACTGAAGGCAGCCTGGCAGGTGGACAGGAAGGGTCTATTACAGAGTTCTGGGAGCCCAGCCCCACATGAGCCCACAGTTTTAGCCCCAGGGTGGCCCAAACCAGCTGCTGCTGTGGACTTCAGGAGAGTAGACCACCAGAAGCAGTGGTGGTTTCCAGAATTATCAACCCATTAATGTCAAAGAAAAAGTGAGAGGTCAGTGTAGAACAATGTTAGAACTGGGGGGGATGGAGGAGTGGGTTCAGCCCTTGCCCCCAGAGCTAGAAGTGGTAGAGGTGTGGCAGCCGCCTCCACGTGGCTACTTCAGAGCTCCTGGCCTGCAGATTGTAGGGGGGGGCCAAGCCACCATTCTGAGGGTAATAGGTCTTGCTTTAACCTGCGTGGATCTGGATTGCGGTCTTCAGTGGTGGTCCTGAGTTGTGTGACCAGTAAGCCAGAGTCTGTGGGGGCTGCAGAGACAGTGCCCTCATAATAGCTCCAGCAGCTGTGAAAACCCCAGCAATTTTGGACAAAGCTCTCTTCTCTGGAAGCAGAGTTCTGCTGTGGCAAAGAGCTCAAAAGTCAAGTAATTGAGTGGCAACATGAGTAAGCAAAGGAAACAAAGCAAGCACAGCAATCCAACTTTAGATTCCTTTTTGGGGAACAAAAAGGATCAAAGCATGGAA
>JAQQSU010018308.1:0-10506 GCA_028627135.1 Pseudochirops cupreus
AGGGACATATAATCAGTCTCTTACAATATGTCCATTGTGGAGAGGTTCTGCATAATTACACATGTACAGCCTGTATTTAATTGCTTGTCCTTCCAGTGGAAGTGGGTGATGAGGGAGGAAGAGAAAGAATCTAGAATTTAAAGTTCCAGAATCAAATATTAAATATATATATATATATATATGTACTATTATAATTATTAAACTACATCCAACTGCGAATTAAGATACACAGGCACTGTGGTAAGGAGATCCATCCTGCCCTACTGGAAAGTCAGAGGGGTGAGGGGGAGGTCATAGGAGACAGCAGATTGGGGGAGGAGTTACACAGTGGGATGGCTTTTTTGAGGTGTTGGGTAGGGGAAAGATAGGGAGAAAATTTGTAACTCAAAATCTCATGGAAATGAATGATGTAAACAAGAAAATAAATTAATTTTTAAAAAACTGTATTAATCAACCAGGGTTTATTTCTGAATGAGGAAATATAAAGAAAAAAAATCTTACTTTCAATTAATACTTGGTTGTTAATGTCAGAGGAAAATAACCATTTTTCTCAGTAGTGAAAAATAATAGAGGAATGGAGCTGAATCAGAAAGACTTTGATATGGATCCTTCTTTACTTTCAGTATGACACTGGGTAAATCCTTTAACCCCTTAACTTTAAGTCTTTACTTCTTCATCTATAAAATAAGATAATAATGCCTATAGTATTTACCTGAACATTATCCAAAAAGATAATGTATGTAAATTACTTTACAAGCCTTAAAGTCTTGCATCAATAAACTGTTATTACTATTGTTGTTGTTCTCTTTTTCAATAGGGTTCAGGTAGAAACAGTCCCAGGACAAGTCACTATATTGCTATCATTATTTTATGGTTAATATTGTATGGATCACTGTAAACATAAACAAAAACTCTTTTATATTTGAATTAGAGTATTACTATGTACACATATCCTTTGTAGGCTCACTGACAGCATTCTCAGTACAGCTCCAGTGTCAGAAAAGTTCTTCCTCCCTGTCTCTACTGCTTACCCCTCTTTGGTGTTCACCTGGTACCCTTCTCTCACCAATGGCTCCAAAAATCTGTAGCTTGTGCAGCAGTCACACACCCATGCTCAGCCTGGAAGCAGCAAGACTCATCTTCCTGAGTTTAATTCTGGCCTCAGACATTTACTAGCTGTGTGTGTTGTGCAGAGAATAAGAGTGAGCCAAGACCTGGGTTCAATATAAATTTAGGTGTGGATTTATTAAGCAAGCGTGCAACTACTGGAGTGTTCACTCAAATCAGTAGTAATCTTTTGGAGGGTACAGACTTGATTATATAGGCTAAAACTACAATCAGGGAGGGGAGCTAGCAGAAGCCATGACATACAGAAGCAAAAACCAGCCGTTGATTAGATATATAGCTTAGAGCTAATTTGTGAATATGGCACAAGGATACAAGGTCACAACCTTCCTGTGTCATGGGGGTCCCTCCTAGAACAGGATGGAGGGCACAGGGTGGAGAGCCATAGTCAGTGCTTTCCAGAGCAAGGTGGAGGGTCATAGAGTAAAGGGGACTGGAATTCACTAGAACATGCTAGGGTCATGTTCTGGGTGAAGAGTGGGGGGGGCTCTGCTTGGTCAGTGGGACAGGACAGGGTAGTCCCTAGATAAGATCCTTGCACCATAATAAACCTTATACACTATAATAATTCAAGGAGAATATATAAAATGCTGATTAGGGAAGGAGAGATGAGGGAACTATGCCTTGATCAATATGCCCAGACATGCCTTAAGCAATTTTCAAGCCATGACAATAAGTAGAATAGAAATGTAAAAGGGGCTTAATGGTGGGCCACAAATCAGGTGGTGCGTGATGACCTGGGATTTGAGTTTGAGTACAACAGTGACATTGGGCAAGTCACTTAATCTCTGTCTCCCTTAGTATTTCCTGCTAGAAAATGGTGATCATACTAGCAAGTACTTCCCAGAGTTGGTGTGAGATCAAGTAAAATCATATTTGAAAAGCACAGAGCATAGTACCTGGAACATAGTACTTAATAAATGTTTGTTTCCCTACTTCCTCTCTGAGCCTTAGATTCTTCAAGTGGAAAATTGGAGAATTAGCTGAGATAATCCCCAAGATCATCTCTGATTCTATGATCAGCAACATGGCATGAAAGAGAGTGGGAAGTAGAACTGATTGCACCACTGGTACATGGAAGAAAGAAGTAGATGTGAAGAGAATTGGATAGGAGAGAGGGAAACATTAGGAAACCACTGTAGTAGAGGCAGGGAACATGACTGTAGGAGAACTTTGGAAAGAAGGTACCCTCTACCCTGTTATAGAAGGTGAATTCCCATTTGGACAGCTCTATGAACTAGAATTAATATCAGGAGAAGCCTGGCTTTGATTCCTGCTTCTCATAGATGCCAGTTATGTCACTCCAAGCAAGTGGCTTACTCTGTGCCTTAGTTTGGATAACTAAGGGAAGATGATAGCCCTAGTACCTAAATAATGGCTGTGTGACCAGGAACCAATCATTGAACATCTCTAAGGTTCACTTTTTGAATCTGTAATCTGGTGCTAATAGTACCTGCAATACCTATCAGAGGAGGTGGTTGTATGGAAAGCTCTTAGTAAAACATCAAATAATCAAATAAACACGAGCATTCTCCAACAGAATGTGAGCTCCTTAAATATAGGGCTGTTTGGGATTTTGCCTTTCTACCTCCAATGCCTGGCACAGTACTTGGCAGGCACATAATAAGTATATAGTAAATACTTGAATTAAATTCCCTACACATGCCCTTCTCTTTTGCCCCTTTTATCATTAAATACAAGACCATGCATTTAGAGCTGAAAGCTAACTTATATATCACTGCACCCACTCTCCTTGTTTTACAGATGAGGAAACTAAGGTCTATGGAAATGAAATTACTTACCCAAAGACATATATGTAGAAATTTGCAATGCTGAGATTAAACAGAAGGCACAGATATCCCAAGAAAATACCTTCTTGCTCAATAAAACAAATTGCAAAGGGGACAATCTAGAGGAATGGAAAAGAAGGGAAAGACTAATTCCTTCCTTTGACTCCAGGTAGGTTTAAATGAAATTCCTTGAAAATTTTAAATTGCTCTGTCAATTTAAGATAATATTTTTTAAAATAGCCACTATTAATATCACTGATTATAAACCTGATCAGGTCAGACTACCTAGAATGATTGTAGTGGGATGTAATCTAAAGAGTCTCTGGCAGCCTATTGTCCCATTTAATTAGACTATAGCAAATGATAACCTCACACTAAAAACCAGTCAGCATGAGGCCCATACCAATCAAGTACCTGAATGCTCTAAGAGGCTGCCAGCTTGTGACCATTTTTTACCATGGTTCATTTTCTGTGTAGTTTATTCTTTGTTCATTTATGTGTAGAAAAGCAAATTGGATGTATTATAGACTTAGACAACCATCTGGGGCATTGAAAAGTTAAGTGACGTCCAAATTCACATATCTAGTTGATGTCCAAGATATGTGTTTTATCTTCTATGAAATGCTAACAAAAAGAAAGAGAGAAAGGAAGAAAGGAAGGAAAGAAGGGAGGAAGGAAGAAAGGAAGGAAGGAAGGAAGGAAGGAAGGAAGGAAGGAAGGAAGGGAGGAAGGAAGGAAGGAAGGAAGGAAGGAAGAAAGGAAGGAAGGGAGGGAGGGAGGAATGAAGGGAGGAAGGGAGGATGGGAGGAAGGAAGGGAGGGAGGGGGAGGAAAGAAGAAAGAAAGAAAGAGAAAGAAAGAAAGGAAGTGGGGAGGGAGGGAGAGAAAATTGTTCTTAGACTATAAATTCTTTTTAAGACAAACACAAAACAATGTTTAACATCTAGACATTTATTTGAAACTTAGATATTCACTGAGAAAGGGGAATGCTGGGAAGCCCACAGGGAAGATAATGCTGTAAAAAATAGATTTAGAAAACAGTAAACATAGGTTAGTTAAGAGAGGCAAATGATTTATACATCCATGATGAATACCTCATCACAAAAGACAAGGGAGAGTAATACAGACCCTCATGCCCACAAGAAACCTAGTTTCAACTTTAGTAACCCAAGAATTTCAAAAACATCTTCCTGGTGATAATATAAAATCCCCTTCCTTTACTATTCTTATTTCAGACCAACACATTTACTAATACAGCCACTTGAACACAACCAATATTTATTAAGTGCTAACATATGCAAGGCACATCCTAAGTGCCAGGGATAGAAAAAAAATGAAATGATTCCTAGTCGCAGAGCTTTAATTCTCCTGGGTACCTACAATTTGAAGAGGGGCAATGTATTAAATTTGGAGCAGGGGGAGAGTATCAGGAAAGGCTTTCCAGGAGAAGAAATGTAGGGAAAATTAAGACTAAGAAGTGGCATTGGTAGACAACTAGGTGAAATAGTACATATAGCATTGTACCTGGAGTCAGAAAAAGCTACATTTAAATATGGCCTTAGACACCTACTAGTTATGTAACCCTGGGCTAGTTCCTTAACCAACATCTGCCTTAATTTTCTCATCAGTCAAATAGAGATAATTATAGTATCTATCTTATAAAGTTCTCAGGAGGATAAATGAGCTAATACTTGCAAAGTGCTTTGAAAAATTTTATGTGCTATATTAATACTAGATATTATTACTATCAAATACATTCCAGGCACTGGGGATAGCACACACAAAGGAACAAATATGGGAGGTAAAGTCAAACAACTAAGAGGCACTTAATTTTTTCAGTTTTAAAATTTTTCATTTAATAGTTTATTTTTATTTTAGCCTGATTACATGTAAAAACAATTATAACATTCATTTTTAAAACTTTGAGTTCCAAATTCTCTCCTTTCATCCTTTCCCACCCCACCCCCACTGAGAAGTCAAGCAATTTGATATAGGTTATACATTTGTAGTCATGTAAAACACTTCCATAATAGTCATGTTGTGAAAAACATCCTCCATCCTATCCCCCACATTTATTCCATTCTTTCTCTAGTTTCACCCAGTCCCTCCTCAAAAGTATTTTGCTTCTGACTATCCTCTCCCCCAATCTGCTCTCCCTTCTATCATCCCCTGCTTCTCTTATCCCTTTCCCCCTCACCCACCTTCCTGTAAGGTAAGACAGATTTCTATAACAAATTGAATGTGTATGTTATTTCCTCTTTAAGCCAATTTTAATGAGAGTAAGGTTCACTCACTCCCTTTCACCTGCCCCCTCTTCCCCTACAATGTAAAAACTTTTTCTTGACTCACTGATGTGAAATAATTTATCCCATTTTACCTGTCCTTTTCTCTTTCTCCCAGTACATTCCTCTCTCATTTTTTAATTTTTTTAGATATCATCCCTTCATATTCAACTCACACCTGTGCCTTCTGTCTATTTATATATTCCTTCTAACTAATTAATAATTAGAAAGGTTCTGTAAGTTAAAAATATCACCTTTCTGCATGGTAATATAAACACTTTAACTTTAATAAATCTCTTATGATTTCTCTTTCCTGTTTACCTTTTCATACTTCTCTCAAGTCTTGTATTTGAAAGTCAAATTTTCTATTTAGCTCTGGTCTTTTCTCAAAACTGCACAAAATCCCTCTATCTCATTGAATGTCTGTTTTTTCCTTCATGGATTATACTGAGTTTTGTTAGGTGGGTGATTCTTGGTAATCCTAGCTCCTTTGCCCTCTGGAATATCATATTCCAAGCTCTCTGACACTATAAAGTAGAAGCTACTAAATCTTGTTTTATCCCAACTGTGGCTCCATGATACTTGAATTGTTTCTTTCTGGCTGCTTGAAATATTTTCTCCTTGACCTGGGACCTCTGGAACTTGGCTACAATATTCCTGGGAGTTTTCATTTGGAGATCTCTTTCAGTAGATCAGTAGATTCTTTCAATTTCTATTTTACCTTCTGGTTCTAGACAGTTTAACTTGATAATTTCTTAAAAGATTATGTCTTGAATCATGGCTTTCAGGTAGTCCAATAATTTTTAAATTCTCTCTATTGGGTCTATTTCCGTAGTCAGTTGTTTTTTTTTTTTTCTAATGAAATACTTCAAATTGTCTTCTATATTTTCATTCTTTTGGTTTTGTTTTAAGATTTCTTGATTTCTCACAAAGGCATTACCTTCCATTTCCTGCATTCTAATTTTTAAGGAATTATTTTCCTCAATGAGCTTTTGGGCCTCCTTTTTCATCATTTGACCAGTTCTGCTTTTAAAGGCATTATTCTCCTCATTGACTTTTTGGTTCTCTTTTTCCATTTGGTCTAATGTATTTTTTTGGGGGGGGGTGTTATTTTCTTCAGTATTTTTGGGTCTCTTTTACCAAGCTGTTGATTCATTTTTAATGATTTTCTTATATCACTCTCATTTCTCTTCCCAGTTTTTCCTCTACTTCTCTTGCTTGATTTTCAAAATCCTTTTTGAGCTCTTCCATGGCCTGAAACCAATCCATATTTTTTCCTGGCCACTTTGGATGTAGGAACTTTGATTTTTTGTCTTCTTCTGAGTGTGTACTTTGATCTTCCTTGTCACAATAGTAAGTTTCTGTAGTAAGTATTTTGTCCATTGTTTGATCATTTTCCAAGAGTATTACTTGACTTCTTAACTCTTTGTTAAGGTAGGACTCTGCTTGCAGTGTGGAGGGTGAACTGTCCCAAGCTTCAGGGGTTTTGTGCAGCTATTTTCAGAGATGCTTCTAAAGACCTGTAAGTTTTTAATTTTTCCAAGATGGTATGATCTAAGGAAAGGTGTTTATTCTTCTTCTGGCCTATGCTCTGGTCTTTGAGCAATGACAGCCCTTTTTTTTTTTCCTTCCCTCAAACTATGAGAAGGGTCCCGACTCCACTGCTATGGCACTCTTTACTATGCTAGTGCTTCTCCTTGCCCCAAGACTGCCACCCAGGACTGTGACCTGAATCTGAATGTGGAGAAAGCAACAGAGTCCTGACTCAGTGCTAACAAAGAGACCTCTGTAATTTCCTCTGTAATCTCCTTCTGACCAGTGGCTTGACCCCCTTACAGTCTGTGGGCTGAGAGCTCTGGAAGCAGCCACTGCCATTGCCAATTCCATCACTTCCAAGGTCTGCTTCTGGCTTGATAGGATTGGGGATATGCCATGAACTCTGCTCCTCTCTCAGTCTGGTGCAAAACAAGTTGTTGACCTTCCAAGTTGTCTTGGGCTTGGAAATTTCTTTCAATCTTTCTTTCTGTGGGTTCTGGTTCTATAGAATTTGTTTGGAGTCATTTTAAAGATATTTGGAGGGTTTGGAAGGAGAGCATGGGAGAGTCCCTGGCTTTAGTCTGTCACATTGGCTCTGCCCTGCATAAGCACTTATTAGGCACCAACTTTATATTGAATCTGTGTGGAAGATAAGACTGAAAAGGTAGAGACTTGGAGTACAGAGAACAATTAGAAATGTATTATAATAATTCAGAAGAGACGTGATGAAATCCTGAATTAGAGAGAAGGCTAGGTGAGTGGAGAGAATGTAACAGATGAAAGGGATGAAGTGCCAAATTTGGGAACAGCTTCTAGTCAGTAGGTTAGCAGCAGATTGTGAAGGACTTGAAATGGTGGACAGAAGTTTTGATTTTTATTCTAAATATAATATAGTAGCACTGGAGATGTTTGAGTTAGAGAGAAGGAAGAGTCAGGATAACACCCAAGTAATTACAGCAAAGTTCTTCCCTCCAAAAATTCCTGCTTGGTAGGGAAATCTATGGTACTTTTCTATCATTCCTGCTCCAGTTTATTTCCTCTGCTGGTGGCACCTTCTGATCTGTCCTAATCTGAGACATATGCTCAAATATGTTAACATTTTGAGTGATATTAATATTTAGATTATTATTAATATTTTAATATGTACTTTAGGAACCATAAAATAGAGCAGGGATGGAAAGTATCCTAACAAAAATTCATACACTCTCAAGAGAACATAAAATTTGTCACCTTAGGGTAACCAGAGAAAGATAGACACTTCCCCCCCAAAATGGAAGGGGATTAAAAGACATTCTAACAGCATATAATAAAAATTGAGTCAGTAAACAAACAGTTATTGATGGAAAGATTGTGGAATAAAATAAGAAATTACTTGGATTTTTAAAATGGCCCCACAAACAATTCAAAATAATGCCTCAAAGTAAACTTTAAGTGATGAAATAATTAAAAGTCAGAGCAAAGTGGTTGTCAGCCTAAGACCTAGTTTCCTGGGTGGTGGTTTTACCTGACTGAAGCAGACTCCCTCTGGCCAAATACTAAGGAGTGAACAAACAACAAATCCTGGGAGTATTGGGCAGCAGTCTCAGCTTCAGAAACTTTTCCTCATACACAGTGCGGTGGGCAGATCAGGGGAAGATCACAGGGTCCACCACCAGTCCTGGATACCACATCCTAGTGTGCTGGCCTGACATGGTCCAGAGTAATGTCTATGGGCAAAGAGGAACAAACATTTTTGGTGAGTTCAATCTCAAAGGGTAGGGACCCTGCTATCTTTTGACTCTGGTTTTGACTTCAGAGCAGAAGGGTGAACTGAAGCTTGCAGCTGTGGGAGGGACTACGGGAGCAAGAGCATTTACAGTGACAGTGTTGTAGAAGGGTTGGATTATAGTTCAGTGGTAGAGAAGAATACCTGGAAGAATTATACTACTGCAGCCAAGATGGCAGCATAGAAGCAGCAAGGTTTCACAGCTCCCACATAGTCACCTCAAATACCCATAAAATATGACTGTAAACAAAATTTAGGGCTCCAGAACTCAAAAAAAATACAGAAAAACATATCCCCAGCTAAAGGCAGTGAGGCACAAAGGGTTCAGCACAGCAAGCTAGGAGGCAAAACCAGCCCAGCCTGAAACCATGGCTTGGCCCAGGGGCAGCCAGGATGAGCTGCAGCTGGAGCTTCAGGAGAGTAGATCAGCAGCAGCTGTGGCAGTTTCCAGAATTATCAAGCCATAAGAAAGAAGGACTAAGTGAAAAGTCAGTAATTCACTGGCAACATGAGCAGGCAAAGGAAGCAAAGTAAGAACAGCAACCAAACTCTAGATTCCTTCATAGGGGACAAGAAGGATCAAAGCATGAAATGGGAGGAAGACAATACAGTCAGAACTCCCACACCAAAAGCTTCCAAGAAACATGAAGACTGTCTAAAAGCCATAGAGCAGCTTAAGAAGGATTTTGAAAACCAAATAACAGAAGTAGAGAAAAAATTGGGAAGAAAAATGAGAAAGATGCAAGAAAATCATGAAAAGAGAGACAACAGCCTGACAGAAGAAAATAACACCTTAAAAAACAGATTAACTCAAATGGCAAAAGAGACCCAAAAAGCCAATGAGGAGAAGAATGCCTTGAAAAGTCAACTTTGCCAGATAGAAAAAGAATCTCAAAAGCTTTCAGAAGAAAATAATTCCTTCCAAATTAGAGTGGAGCAAATGGAAGTGAATGACTTTATGAGAAATCAAGATACTATCAAAGAGATCCAAACAAATGAAAAAATAGAAGGCAATGTGAAATATGTCATTGAAAAATCACTGACCTGGAAAATAGATCTGGGAGAGACAATTTAAAAACAATTGGATTACCTGAAAGCCATGATCAAAAAAAGAACTTATGTGTATATTATTGTTATTATTATTAACTACATGCAACTGGGAATTAAGATGTGCAGGCACTGGGGTAGGGAGACCCATCCTGCCCTACCAGAAAGTCAGAGGGGTGATGGGGGAGGACATAGGAGAGAGCAGATTAGGGGAAGGGCTATACAGTGGGATCTCTGTCTTAAGGTTGTGGGTAGGGGAAAGATGGGGAGAAAATTTGTAACTCAAAATCTCATGGAAATGAGTGATATAAACAAAAAAATTAATTAATTAGTTAATTAAAAAAAAAGAAGAATGCCTGAAGTTGGACCTCCAGATAAAGCTGAGAAAAAAACAATAGTAATGTAAAAACCTACAACCTGAGATATTATCCCCCACAGCTTGGGATTAGATCCCCTCTTTAACACAAAGTTAAGAGACAAGAAAAAATAACTGCTAACAATAAAAATAATAATAATGAATCAGCAAAAGAGAAAGAACACAACCATAGATAGCTACTATGGTATTTAGGTTCAAACTCCAAAGAAAATAGTGAAGTTAAAACAGCTACTTCTAGCTCAGAGAAAAAAAAACCATAATGATAAGAAGCCCAAAAAGAGTTTTTGGAATAACTTAAAATGAGCATTACAATCAACTAAAAGAGGTTGAGAAAAAATAAGAATGATGCAAGAAAATTATGAAAAGAAAGTCAAGCAATTGGAGAAAAATCAGTACAAAAACATATATGCAAGAAAAACTGACCTGGAGAAGAGATTGAGGAATGATGATATAAGAATTGTTGGACTACCTGAAAGTTATGATCAAAAAACCAGTGTAGACACTATACTTCAAGAGATTATTAAGAAAAATTGTCCTAAAATTTTAGAACAAGAAGATAAAATGGCAATAGAAAAATTCATTGATC
>JAQQSU010018309.1:0-10505 GCA_028627135.1 Pseudochirops cupreus
TTGAACCATCCTTGCATTCCTGGGATAAATTCTAGTTGATCAAAGTGTATTATTCTTGTGATAAGTTGCTACAGTCTTTTTATTAATATTTTATTTAAAATTTTTGCATCTCTATTCATGAGGGAAATCGGTCTATAATTTTCTTTCTCCATTTTGTCTCTTCCTGATTTAGGTATCAGTACCATATTTGTGTCATAAAAAGAATTTGGTAGCACTCCTTCTTCACTAATTTTCCCAAATAGTTTGTAGACTATTAGAATCAATTGTTCTTTAAATGTTTGATAGAATTCACTGGTAAAGCCATCTGGCCCTGGAGATTTTTTCCTAGGGAGCTTGTTGAGTTCTTTTTCTGAGATGGGGTTATTTAAATAATTTACTTCCTCTTCAGTTAATATGGGCAACTTATATTTTTGTAAATCTTCATCGATTTCACTAAAATTGTCAAATTTATGTGCATATAATTGGCAAAACAAATTCTAATTATTGTTTTAATTTCCTCTTCATTGGAGGTAGATTCACACTTTTCAGTTTTGATACTCATAATTTGGTTTTCTTCTTTCTTTTTTAAAATCATATTGACTAAAGGTCTATCATTTTATTGTTTTTTTTTTCATAAAACCAGCTCTTAGTTCTATTTATTAATTCAATAGTTTTCTTAAATTCAATTTTATTAATCTCTCCTTTGGTTTTCATTTTTTCTAATTTAGTATTTAATTGGGGATTCTCAACTGGTACTATTTCTAGCTTTTTCAATTGCATGTGCTATTTATTGACCTACATTTTCTCTAATTTATTCATAAATTATCCATAAATTATTCAGAAATATAAATACAGGTATATAAAACTTCCCCTAAGAACTGCCTTTGCTGCATCCCACAAGTTTTGGTATGTTGTCTCATTATTGTCATTCTCTTGAATGAAGTTACTGATTGTTTCTATAATTTCTTGTTTGATTCATTTGTTCTTTAGGATTAAATTAATTAGGTTCTAGTTAGTTTTTAGTCTATCTTTCCATGGCCCTTTATTTCATATGATTTTTATTGCATCATGATCTGAGAAGGATGGATTTAACATTTCTGCCTTTCTGCGCTAATTGTGAGGTTTTTATGCTCTAGTACATGGTTGATATTTGTGTATGTGCCATGTACCACTGAGAAGAGGCTATATTCCTTTATATCCCCATTTATTTTTCTCTAGAGATTTATCATGTCTAGCCTCTCTAAAATTCTATTTGCCTCCTTATCTTCTTTCTTGTTTATTTTGAGGTTAGATTTATCAAGTTCAGAGAGGGGGAGATTGAGGTCCCCCACTAGTATTGTTTTGCTATTTATTTCTTTTTCTAATTCCCTTAACTTCTCCTCTAGGAATCTGGATGCTATACCTCTTGGTGGTATGTTAAGTAATGATATTACTTCATTCTCAATGGTGCCTTTTAGCAGGATATAGTTTCCTTCCTTATCTCTTTTAATTAGATCTATTTTTGCTTTTGCTTTATCTGAGATAAGGATTGCTACCCATACTTTTTTTTTCACTTTAGCTGAAGCATAATATACTCTACTCCAGCCTTTTACCTTTAGCATGTGCATATCCATGTATTTCAAGTGTGTTTCTTGTAGGAAGCCTATTGTAGGATTTTGGTTTTTAATGCATTCTGGTTTTGGCCTTCATTTTATGGGAGAGTTCATCCCCTTCACATTAACAGTTGTGATTTCTGTCTGTCTTTCCTTCCATCCTATTCCCTCCCTTGTTTATGTTTTTGTTTCTTCCTTTTCCCTTCCCCTCCTTAAGAGTTTTCCTTTTGACCACTGCCTCCCTCAGTATTCCCTCCCTGGGCTCCCCCCCTTTATCTACCCCTTCCCTTTACTACTATTTCCCTCCCTTCTAACTATGCCTCCCTTTTTGCCCTCCCAACACCTCCTACTGCCTATAGTGCACAATGAATTTTTATATTTGATGGAGTATGTTATTCCCCCCAAAATCCAAACCAATAAGAGTAAATTTCACACAGTGCTCCTTCCCCTCCCTCTTTTCCCTCTTTCATAATGAGTTTTTGTCTTGTTTTTTCACATTAGAATCATAAAACTAACTGATTACGTTGATCCCTCTTTGAACCAGAACCAATGAGAATAAAGTTCATATGATGTTCATCTCCCTCCCTTCTTCCCCTCTACTGTAGTATGTTTTTATGCCTGTTTATGTGGCATAATTACTTTTTTCTGCCTCATCCTTTCCTTTTCCCCTGTTACAGTCCGTTTGTACCCCTTAATAAGGGAAACAAAGACTAGTACATTTATACCCACACCCTCTCTCTATGTATATCCCTTTTAAATATCGTGATAATTATATAAATTTCAATGTTGACATGTATCAGCTTATCATATAGGGATGTAAACAATTTTCTCTTATTGAATCACAAGTTATATGAGTGTGTGAATGTGTGTGTGTGTGTGTGTGTGTTTTCCTTGTTTACCTTTTTATGTCTCTCTTGAGTCTTGTATTTGGAGATCAAATTTTCCATTGAACTTTGGCTTTCTCATCAGGAAAGTCTGGTCATTAAATGATCATCTCCTTGCCTGAAAGATTATGCTCAGTTTTTCTGGGTAGTTGATGCTTGGTTGTAGTTCTAGCTCTTTTGCCTTACAAAATATCTAATTCCAATTCCTCCAATCTTTTAATATAGAAGCTGCTAGGTCCTGTGCAATCCTGATTGTAATTCCATGATATTTGAATTGTTTCTCTTTGGTTGCTTGTAGTATTTTCTCCTTGACCTTGTAATTCTGGAATTTGGCTACTATATTTCTTGGAGTTTGCAATTTGGGATCTCTTTCAGGAGGAGTCTAATGAAGTCTTTCTGTAACTATTTTACCCTCTGATTCTAGGACCTCAGGACAGTTTTCTGTGACAATTTCTTCGGGGATGTTGTCCAGGCTGCTTTTTCAATCATGGCTTTCTAGTAGACCAATAATTCTTAGGTTATCTGTCCTGGATCTGTTCTCTAAGTCAGTTGTTTTTCCAGTGAGATATTTTACACTTTCTTCTAATTTTTCAATCTTTATGTTTTGTTTGACTGACTCTTGATGGATCATAGAATCCTTAGCTTCAATTTGACTGATTCTAATTTTTAGTGAATTATTTTCCTCAATTAGTTTTTGAAGCTCTTTTTTCATATGTTCAGATTTAATTTTGGGGGAGGTATTTTCTCCAGTTAGATTTTGAACCTCCCATACCAGTTCACAAATTTTTCTTTTTAAGGATTTGTTTTTTTCAGTGAGATTTTTTTTTTCCAATTTGGTGACTCCCATTTATCTTCTACCTCTTTAATTTGGCTTTTAAAATATTTCTTGAGCTCCTCCAGGAATGTTTTTTGGGCTTGAGAGTAGTTCATATTCCCTTCTGTGTTGTCATGTATGAGTAAAGAGACCATGTAATCCTCTGTATTTGATTGTTCTTGCTCATTATGATAAGAATGGATAGTTTTTCTTGCTTTTGATTACTCCATTTCCTTCTTTCCCATTGTGATTGCCTGTTTCCTGACTTTGCTTCTCAAGCTGGGAACTAAGGGCCTAGTTGTTGATTTTTTGTGCTGTAGCCTCTGGGTGTCTACACTGAAGCCAATCCTTGGACTCTCAGTGTTATCCTGAGGCTCGCAGATTAACTGTAGGGGAGGGGTGGTCTGGCCACTTCAGGTTTCCACCTCTGTGCCTCTGGGCTACAGCTCAGGCAGGCTCAGCAGTTGGAAGCTGACAGCTCTGGTATCTGCAGATTTCCCTGGTGGTGCTAATGCCCACCTGGGCTTCTGTTGTTAGTTCTTGCTGGCTCCGCCCCTCTGGGCTTTGGGAGTTCCTGTTGGTCAGCTGAGGTGGGGCTTATTGGGATGCCTCCCGCCCTTCAGTTCAACTCAGTACTGCTTCAGTTATACTCTTCCTCTAAGACTCCCAAGCCTGAAGCTGTTTCCACTATTTCAGGATTTTACCCTAGGGGGGGACATTTATCTCTGGGTTTTCTGGGTTAGGGAGTGGGAATCAGAGCAGCTAGGGTTTATTGAGACATCTTGATGCCTGGAAAATCATGTAGGTGATTTTTAAACATACAGGCTATGGGCTGATAACTCCAGGAGAAGCTGCAGTCACTGCTTCAGGCCCTGTGCTTTCTCTTACCCAGGACTGACTGATCCTCTGTCCTGTGGTGAGATGTGTGAGAATGACCCTTGGGGTGGGTGAGTCTGCTGGCTGGGGCTCCTTTTCATTCATCTGTAGTCTGCTCTCAGGTTCGTGTTGGTACAGCCCTCCCTGCCCAAACATATGTGAGCACTTTCCTGTGCTGTGAATCTGCCATGCTCCATCTCCCAATGGATTCTTTCACTCTAAAATACATTCAGATTCACTTTTTAAAGTTTTGTGATGGGATTCATGGAGGAGCTTAGAAAAGTTCCTGCTTCCTTTCCACCGTCTTGGCTCTACCTCCTCAAAAGTGAGGATACTAAAAGTAGAGATAAGTATGGAATACATTCTAGGCTCAAAGGATAAACTGGGCAAATACACAGAGATGAGAGAAGGAATATTTTGTATGAGAAACTGGAAGAAAGAAGATTTAGCTAGACCACAGAGTGTACTAAGGAGAGGGATAAAAAAAAAGATTGAAAAAGTGAACTGGACGCAAGTTTCAGAGGAATTTGCACTTTATGGTTCATTTAGTAAAGGAGTAATAGGACCAGATCTGCACTTAAAAACATGATCTTGGCTGTTTTGAAGAATATAATTTCAAAAAAACTCAAGTGTTATTGTTAAATTTTACCTCAGATCTTTACTAACTTCTTACCCTGAGAAATCATTTTACTTCCCTCTGCTTTGATTTCCTTATCTTTAAAGTAAAGGAAATATGGTTCATGGGTAGCTGGGTGGTACAGCAGACAGTGTGCAGAGAATAGAGTTAGGAAGCCTCTCTTACTGAATTCAAATCCAGCCTCAGATACTTATTAGCCATATAACTCTAGGTTCCTTAATTCTGTTAGCTTCAGTTTCCTCATCTATAAAATGAGCTGAAGAGGGAAATGGTAAAACAGTTCAGTATCTTTGCCAATAAAATCTCAGAAAGGGTCACAAAGAGCCAGACATGCAATGGAAAAAAAACTAAACAACAACAAACAAAAGAGTCCAAAGGACCTTCATAGGGTTCTTGTGAAGAACAAAGAAAATAATTTACATAAAGTGCTTTGCAAACATTGATGCACTATAGAAATGGGAGCTGTTATCATTTTATTAGTTATTCAAGCAACAGACACCAAAACCCAGACAGGGATACTTACTATCTAAATTTCATCTAGAAAAAAGAAATTTGGACTACAGAATCTCTAAACGTATAGTTCTGTGATCCTATCAAGTGGCACAATAAACCTAAGGAATACTAAAGAATTAGTGTGTCCTTAGACAATAATGTTGTGCAACACTGGTATGTTGACCTTACAGATGTACATGGCAACCAATAACTAAGTCCACACTAATGCCTTATAGTCCTTATAAATAGCAATAAGTCTCATCAGACCATTTAAGAAATAACATTTTATTTATTCTATCTAGGTCTTGCTAGCTTTAAATATACCTTCGAAGGCTCTATGGCTATTATGTGTTCATTGTTCATTCTAGCTGCTTGCAAGACAACCAGTGGCCATCTGCACATAATCTATTATTTCAGAATATTCTACTTAATCAAAAAGATTGGAATCAAAAGTATATATGTTTTCCAAAATAAAAGACTCATTTAGTAAGCTTTGTGTATGAAACACTTATGTCCTTTAATCATTTTCTAAAAACAGAAAATATTTTCAGTCTTCATTCAGGACAATCAAAGGAATTTCTTTGAACATGGTTCCTGATGGCATGCCTACAGTTTTAATATGAAGTTTGGTACTTGGAGGGGTGTGAAGAGAGGAAAAAACATTCTTTATAAACAACCTATTCATTTAAAAAGTAAAACATGTGTTTGGATGGAAAGCAATCATTCTTGCGTGCTCCATGTTAAGATACAAGTTCTCATGTAGCAATCACAAGATGTGTTCTCTTAATGTGAGTCTTATTAAAAGAAAACTTGGCAAGAACTCAGCTGAACATACAGCACAACTAAAACACCTGGTTTTTGCAGAATCATTCCTGGTTCCACCTGGAAAAATATGCCTTTTTTACAATCTGTACCTTTACAGCAATAATCACCATACATCATGTTCCTTTCTTTAGACACTTTTCCTCAAAAATAGTACAACTTAATTCTCAAGAAAAGTGAGACCAGAATTTGGCAAATGGATATCACCCAATGCCAATCAAAAGTATTCATTAAATGTCAAGACCTTAAAAGATAACCAGATTTTCAAGTTACCTTTGTGGCTTATTATTCCTCTGAGCCTCAAACTGCCCAACTCCCAATTAACTCTTTCCAGGAAGTTCCCAATTATCCCATTTCTCCTCCTTCCCACTACTGGTTGCCTATTCCATCCTTTCCCTTGTATTACCCATCTAAGTATCCACTTTCTAACCCTTCTCCCAATCTTCTAGTAGTAATAGTAATCCAGGAATATTCAGAGGTTCTGTGATATCATTGCTAAAAGTATCCACACACCACACGCAGATCCTTGCCCCACCCATGCTTTAATCAATGTTTCTATGAGATTCTGTGACAGAAACCAATTGGTGAGCTTGAAGTTGAGCTTCTTTACATTTAACTAAGCTGGTCCTCTGACAATGAATATATGGTCATTTCCAAGTTGGCAGCACTTATCAAAACTTAGACTCCATTGGGATATCATTTACCAAGGTCACTATGACATTCAAAACCATGGTAAGACAGAATCTCACTTTTATGAAAAAAATAATAATACTGTCATTTATATAATACCTTAAGAGTATGGGATATTTGTACACATTATTGGTTTTGAGTCTCATAGCATCTCAGTAAAGTTAACTATGTGAATAGTTTAATGTTTTGGCGCTCTGGGATTTTGTGCATATAGGCAGCCTCTCCATGAATGCAAGTTACCAACCCCCTAAAGCTAAGGAAACAATCTTCCTGAGCAGTTCTAGACAAAAATCCATCACCCTGAAATCAGAGTGGTGATGAGCCTTTTTTTGCCTCTTTCATTTTTTTTTTCCCATGGGGACAGGAAGAGGAAGACTAGGAAGGAAATGGAAATTTCTATTAAAAATGCCTGTCAAGGGGTGGCTAGGTGGCACAATGAATAAAGTACCAGCCCTAGAGTCAGGAGGATCTGAATTCAAATTCATCCTCAGACACTTAACACAAAACTTGCCATGGGACCTTGGTCAAGTCACTTAACCCCAATTGCCCTGCATCCCCCCCCCTCCAAAAAGCAAAACAAAACAAAAAGAAAAAAATGCCTGTCAATTCCTAATAAATTTGTATACTCATATTTTTACAGATGTATATAACTTTTTTTCAATTCAATTCAACTAATATTTAAACTCCTCTTATTTTTAAAATTACTGTGCATGGTGTTGGGAATACAAAGACAAAAATAGTTTTAGTCCCACTGAAGCTCACTGCATAATATCCTCAGTCTTTTCATTCCTTTTTAAAAAAATAATTTTTTTGTTGTGTAAATTCTATTTTTTCTTAGAATCAAATGCATTTATTTTGCCTTCTGTACTTCAATTTGTTTAATAAATTGGCCTTTTTGCTATAATTTCATAGATAAATAATTCATTTCTCTTTTATTTTTAAAATATTTTTGCATATTTTGTTCATTGATCCAGTTAGAAGCTATTGTATTCTTTAATTGTGAAAGGCTTTTTCCTTTGGGAGACAGTGAATAAGCATATTTGAGATTATATTACTTTATAAGAGCTGTTATTACATGATTATCCAGATGACATACTTCACAGGATGAGCTACCTACTTATTTTCAATGATATTTATAAACAAAATCAAAATATGTAATGCAGTACTATCATTTAACCAATTCCCTTTGTTTTTTTGCTTTCACTATCCCAAAGAAGTCCAGACTCAAAAGAATAGTGAGTTCTGGTGCTTGCAGAAGAGTCAGAAAGAATTGGATAAGAAAGAAAGTAACACAAGAATTTAGTAATATAAGTATTACTGTATCATTCCCATTTTACAGTTAAAGAAACTGAGATTAGAAACATTAAGTGACTTGGAGGTAAAGCATAAACCCAATTTCAGATCTTCTGCCACCAGTGAAAATTTATTCCAATACACTATATTCCTTCTTCTTCACTCCTTCCTTGTGAATTAGCTTCCTCTGACCTTCTTCACATGGGATATTTTCCAAGTGCTAGAGCAAGAGTTAAGTGGCTAATGCAGATGCTGATGGTTCAAATGCCTAAGAAAAATGAGTCATTCCACCAGTCTGATGTGTCATTTTTCATGGCCTGTCTCCTGAGTTTTGGAGTCTTCTAGGGTAAACAATGTTCTCAAAAGCTGACTTACTATCTAGCTGATTTTCAGCATGAAAAACCCATGACTGGGCAGGTAGGTGAGACAGTGGATAGAGCATCAGACCTAGAGTCAGGAATACTAATCTCCCCAAGTTCAAAACTCATCCTCATATAGTAGCTTTGTGACTTTGGGAAAGTCACTTAACCCTGTTTGCCTCAGTTTCCTCATTTGTAAAATGAACTAGAGAAGGAATGGCAAAAAGACTCTAGTATCTTTGCCAAGAAAGCCCAAATGGGTCAAAAAGATATGACTAAAACAACTGAACAGAATCGAACACCAAAAAACAAAAACAGAACCAAGATAGTGAAGCTGGCTCGACAACTAAGGGTTATTCTGTCATACATTTGGCACTTGCTGTGTATAAACTATATTGACATGAGATGAACATCATTGTGCTACATTAAATTAAACTCCTAAATTCACCTCAGAACATCCTTTTCAATTTAATTCAATAAATATATATTAAATGACTCACAAATACAAAGGTCTCTACCAAACTACACTCCAAAGCAGGGATATGCTGGTAAAACATTTAACAATCAAGTTCTCTGAGGGAGGGGAAATGTACATAGAACACATTTTTAGGTTAAATTGGCATTATTTTCATATCTCCTACCACTTTCTAAAGTTTAGACAATCAACAAACAATAAATGAGTGCTAATTTTTAGTACTGCTGATTTCCAAGATACAAATGTTCATACTAAAAATGTAACAGTAATCTATTATGAACTAGATGACGGGGACCCTAGCACACCCCTTTCTAAATATATAAAGATAAACAAAGAATGGCATTTAGTCACAAAGAGTTTATAAAGCATGATTTTGGGAGGGGGGGAATAGCTATAGACAATTTACAATAGTAAATTCTGTCGACATTAGATTCCATAAAAAGCATGCATATTCTCCGATAAATTGAATGGAGAAAAATGTGAAAATTGGCTGAGAAATGCAATTTAAAGAATTCAGTAATAAAGTGGTAAAAATCAAATATTTGAAAATGTATTAAAAAGTGATTGGTTTAGTGCTTTAATGCTTTTTTTTAAAGTAATGTTCCCATTGCTTTCCAAACTTGTTTCACATCCCTACCTCCATCTGCTTCATTCTCTAACTATACTGAACTGCATTGTGCTCTTGTATTGACAGGCATTGTGCTGCAGTGGGGGAAAAACACCTGAATTCAGAGTACAACACAGTGACTTGCTACTTACATCTCTCGGCAAGTAATTCAAACTCTCTTTGACTCAGTCTTCTCATCTGTAAAATGAAGGGATGAAATACATGACTTTCAAGGTCCTACCCACTTCCAAATCTTTGACCTATGTGCTATACTTTCCTACCTTCATGTTTTTGCTATCTCCATTATCAAATGTATTGAACACGATATGACAATGTCTCTTTTCCTATTTCCCTCCTGTTGAGATTCTACCCATTCATCAAAATATAATTCAAAACATATCTACTCATGAGGCCACCTTTCATATTTCCCTTCAAAGTCATTATTTCAGGCTCTGTTTTCACATAGCATCTTGGGTTTTTTTAAATAAATTTAATGATTTTCTTGTTTACATCATTCATTTCCATGAGAATTTGAGTTAGAAATTTTCTCCCCATCCTTCCCCCACCCAACACCCCAAAACAGCCATCCCACGGCATAACACCTCCCCCAATCTGCTCTCTCCTATGTCCTCCCCCTCACCCCTCTGACTTTCCAGTAGGGCAGGATGGCTCTCCCTACCACAGTGCCTGTGTATATTAATTCCCAGTTGGATGTAGTTAATAATAATAATAATAATTGTGTGTATATGTGTGTGTGTGTGTATTTTTAACGTTTGATTATAGAACTTTAAATTCTAGATTCTTTCCCTTCCTCCCTCGTCACCTACCCCCACTGGAAGGACAAGCAGTTAAATACAGTCTGTACATGTGTAATTATGCAGAACCTCTCCACAGTGGGCATATTGTGATAGACTGATTTTATGTCCCTCCTTCCCATCCTGCCCTGCACCTTGTTCTATTATATACCATGGCCCTGGCCCTTTAC
>JAQQSU010001831.1:0-14863 GCA_028627135.1 Pseudochirops cupreus
TTGGGAGATCCATCCTGCCCTACCAAAAAGTGACATAGGAGAGAATAGACTGGGGGAGGGGGGACACACTGGGATGGCTGTTTTGGGGTGGTGGGCGGGGGAAAGATGGGGAGAAAATATGTAACTCAAAATCTTGTGGAAATAAAACACCTAAGCGGTTCCTTTGTTGTTGGTAGAGAGGATGGAAAGACTGGGGGGAAAGAATTCCTTCAGTGAACAATCTTCTCTTTCCAAAGGATTTTAAGAGTAAGAAATCCCAGACAGCTAGGGAGACTGGTGGGAATCTAAAATCTGAAGTGGGCTTCTGGAAGCCAGCACTTGAACTTGTTGTTGAGAAAAATTAATAAGGCCTCTTGCTTTATGTTACCCCCACTATTTTTTCTACCACACATATGTAGCTAACATTATTTTTTTGTCAAATACAACTACATTTGACACATAGGAAAAGAAATGTATTTGATATCTGTATCACCAAAGATAGTTACTAATATTCAATAAAATTCTTTCTCCCATGTAAAAGAGGGACAAAACAAATGCCCAAGAATGATCTGAGATATACTTCTAGCTACAGTTGGAAAGTGCTTTTTTAACTTGTCCTTGAACTATTAGCTGACGGTCCCCCTTCTAATGTTGGCACATCTTTAATAATCAATAGCAAGCCTGCTGCTGGTGATCTATTCTGGCCACTTGTGCCTAGTTCACAGTGCATTTCAATATTGAATCATATATTTTATTATCCTATACTTTATGCCATCAGAGGATGATGTGATCTTGGATGCTCACTTGACACACTGGGATATCATCCCCTATTTTCCTCCTGTATGGGCTGGGATGACTTCCTTAGCACTTGTGAATTTCTGCCTAGATCTGGCTACCTGTATTTTGTTTTATGTTTTGGAAGGAGGATCATTGATCAGTATATATCCTTAAGCAGCTGGAACCAAAGTAGTTTAAAGCTTTCATCTGAAGCAAATGAATTATGTGGCATAAGACTGATTATATAGTTTGGGCCCAACTAGATCAAGTTAACTGATGAATTAGAGAATGACTCAAAATTACCCTCGTTTCTGCCCTTGATGTACACCACCTAGGGAAGATGGAGAATGCATCCTGTCTGAGAAATCAAGCAAGAAAACAAAACAGACCATCACTTTAAATGTTTGGTTTGAACAAATTAGTAAATTTGTTCAACTTAATGTTGGATTCAGTCAGTCAGGCAATATTCTTGTTTGATTGAACTGATAAGACTGCTCAGTGAAAACAAAGTGATAGTAACTCCTATATACATATAGCCTGAATTTATATCAGGATAGTAAAGAATCTTAGTGAAAAGATTTCCACATGGCAAAAAAAAGCAATATGCTATAACATGAAAATGTTAACTATATTTCCATTTTAAATTATTTTATAAACCTTTGAGCAGTGAAGAAATGAAATGTAATGGAAATTAAATTTTTATATTTATTCTAAGCCAGATACAGAACAGTAATGATAGTCATAATCAATACAAGTTCTTCCATTGTGTTTACCTAATTCACTTCAACATGTTAATCTAGAGGGATTGCTCTCTATTAAGTATATTTCAGTTTTTATATTCAGTTGGCCCTAGGAATCTTTTGATTAGGAAAAAACCATATGTAATGGAGACTCAGGGGCATATTGGGAAATAAAGGATAGTCTATTAAGCTGGTAATTTTATGCAGATAAAACTCAGGGAATCAGAGCACAAAAAAGAAGTTAAAACCAAACAAAAAAACAAGGTGTTTAGGGAGCACATCGTCTCTCGTGACTCCTTCCTATAACAGTGGTGATTTTTTAATTTAATCAACAATTCCAGAACCAAGGAAAGAAATGGACAGAAGGGCCAAGCAAGCAAAATGATTGTGGGGGGAGAAAATGGCTGATGATGCACTAGTTGCAAAACAAGCTTTGGTATTTCCCTCCTGACACAGCGTCTGTTGTCTACCAGGGCAATCACATCCAACAGTAATTGTCTAACAATTGTTCCGCGCTGAGAAAATAGTTCTGATTACAGACATTAACACGTTTAGGCATTAAATCTCCTCACTGTAATTACCCTTGAGCTTATTCTTACAAATGAATTAATATGCTGATCACTTGGACTAATATCACCAGCAAAAGTGTGATGAATTGCTTCCAAATCAGATAAAATCAAGCATGACATCATTTAATTAATTTCATGGAAGTGATGGGGAGCAGGGGGGAGTCAGAAAGAAAAAGACTCTGCTGGGAATTTCTTCCCCAAATGGAGTGTGACAATGGGGCAAGAAGATAGGGAGAAGTGAGTGACGGGCAGTGTCACCGAGGACCTTCAGTGAGATAACTGGTATATATTGATTTCTTTGTCTATCCAAATGTCTACTGTGTGTTCTGAGATGGGATGGACTTTGTGTATAAGTGCCCAGTTGGATGGCATATTAATGGAATCCTAAACGTCAACTGGACAACAGAGTTAAAATGCAAGATGTATGTGTGTGTGTGTGTGTGTGTGTGTGTGTTTTGATTTAATGACACAGCTCTAATGCTGAGAATAATTTAGTGCTACAAATGATTTCCTTGAATAAAATCTTTCTTTTTAAACACCTTTTCACTTTACAAAGTTTTTGCTTAAAACAACCTAGGATGGTAAGTAGTGGTACAAAGCATTCTTATTCTCATTTTACAAATCAGGTCATTAAAACATGCAAAAATTAAATGACTTGCTCATGATTACTCAGTAAGGGTCAGATCTTTTGATTCAAATTTCAGTACTTTTCCATTAAAAAAAAAAATAAGTAAACAGCTTTACCCAAGACCAAAAAGGAGTTTAGCAGTAGAGAATCTGTGTAGGCACACAATGATTAACTCTGCTACCCCTTCTCTATACATATTATATCCCATGTTTTGAAAGATGAAATGGAAAGATATGAGAAAAGCAAATGGTCATGATTTAGATGTAGGAGGGTTTTTTTTTGCATAGTACTGCTAGCACAGTGATCCATCTCCCTTTACTGAGAGCCTTGATAGTATAGTCTCTAAGCAAAAGGAGCCTTAGCAGAGAGATCAAGTATTCAATAAATGGCTTACTCACATTAGAGTCTTTCTTTCCTTTCCTATACCTATTCACTCCTTCCCAGCCAGGCCTCCAAACTATGCATTTCTTTGAAGGGAACTGAATCACTAGTTAGTTATTATTTTGAAAGGTTACACTCCACAAGAGTGTGTTGTTCCCTAGCTCTAATGCACTTAGAATTTTGGAACTAATTTAAGGTATAGGGCAGAAACATGAATGTTAATCATTCTTGGTGCCCCAGGAGGAAGTGAACATCTTAGAAACTGGGAAAATCACTTTTATTTTCTCTTATTGTTAGAAAAAGAAAGCCCATTTAATAAAATACACCAGTAAACCAGAACTCCAGTTACTAGAACTTCTTTTAAATTCAATTCAACAAACATTCATTAAGCACTTACTTGGTGCCCAAAGTTGTGTTAATAAGCCCTAGGGATATGATGGTTGACAAAATGGTCCCTCCAGAAACTTACCTCCTTTTGAAGGGAAATAAAGTGTACAATTCTTTTCTTTGAATCATTCCTACAACATTGTACATCATTTTCAGTCCAGGACTGGCAATGGAACCCTGAGGGTACTACTTTGCCCACAGTTGACGCTCAAAGGCTCCTTGGGTCACTGATAGACTGGATTTATGCAAAAATGTTTTGTTTTGCTTTTTACAGAGTTGAAATTGACATACTCAGAGCCCTTTAATAAAGTGATTTCTAGCTCACATCTCCCAGTTTGCTTCAATTTGATTCAACAGGCAGTGACGTTCTTGTAGGTGTCAGAAAATGCCATCCATAGTTTGCAGGGCAGAGCACAGGGACTCAGATTGGATATCATTTTAGTCCAAACCTTATGCTTCATTTCTGTATGCACAGTTTTAATATTCATATATTTGTATGCAGTCAGCCTTCAGAGCAAGCAAATGTCCTCTAACTGTAATTTCAGCCTGGTCAAGGTAACAGACCTTTTTCATTAAGTACTTCCAAATTTCCAATCTATCCATGAACGTGAAAAATCTGTGCTAATTAAGGCCTGTCATATAGGCCAATAGTGCAGAGAGAACTTGGGAGGCTTCTAAGATTTAAAGGGGCAGAACCTATATTAATATGACTGGTATTTTCTGCACCATGACTCAAGCTGATATTTCATCCTGATTTTGTTAGTTGGTTTATGAGAAGCAACCAGTTACTGAAACATTCCATTGGACTTTTGACCTGGAAAATGTCGGTCTATTTTTATACACAGGAAAAGGGAAACCTACTCAACAGAAAAAAGACTGGCAATGAGGGTGTTCAACAGGTCACTTTCCACTTCCTTCTACACCCTCTTAAAAACATCCTTGCATACTCTAGGGCAGCGGTTCTCAACCTGTAGTTCACCACCCATTTGGGGGTCAAACAACCCTTTCACAGGGGGCATGGGGGTTGCCTAAGACAATCGGAAAACACATATTTCCAATGTTCTTAGGAACCAAGACATGGCTCCTCTGTCCGTCTCTAGGCGGATCTGCCCACATACAGATACGCCCACATACAAGTATTAAAGGGTGGTGGCATTAGGAAGGTTGAGAACCACTGCACTAGGCTTATACAGGCAGCATGGTAGCATTTCCTGAATCTAACAAAGAAGTGACAAAAAAAAATACAAAAAGAAAATACAAAAATGAAAATGAAAATAATAAGGAAGAAGAAGCATTCTCATTCATTTTTTTTCAAGGAGACAAAAATGCATCTTCTGAATGAAAATTTCTCAGGTGATTTTATTTTATTAAAAGTCAGCTCATTGAAATATTGAATTGGAATCCATTTTTGGTAGACAAGAGGTTTTGATTTATTTTGAATCTATAGAATACAGATTTTTTTAAAAATACATTCTTTGTGCAAAGTAGAACACAAGAAGACAAATTAATCTTTTAGGAGACACAAAATATCTCTACATATTTTATGTTCAACCCCCATTATATTGAATTGTATTCCTAAAAGTCATTCAATAAAATAATTTTGTCATGTGTCTAATATGTGGTAGCTATAATATTAAATCTGAAAGGAAAAAAAAAGAGGGATAAAACTAAAGCTATAACAGTTCAATAGCCACTATAGCTTTAAAAATAACCATGATAGTTTCATTAGCCAAAGTATTTTCTCCCAGCATTTATTTCATGGAATATAGAAGGAGACAGGGCAGAGGGTATATTTACATAGGCCTGCTCTACGGACTGGGGTGGGTTGGTGAGGGAGTCCAAGGACCCCAATAACCAGACTCCCTGGAAAGCAGTCTGGAAAGAATTCACAGACTCAAGTATTCTCTAAGTCAAGGTGGAAAAGAGTTATTGTTACACTTTACAGTGGGCAAGAATTCTTAGGGACACTGCAATCTTAAGGGGTACCGTTAACATTTTTATAGGGTAATCTGTAAGCAGAACCTGTGCTAAATATGCTAAGAAGGTGAGTCAGGGCAGGATTAGGGAGGAGTTAAGGAGTGGTCAATTCTCAAAGTAACATGCACTTTTAATATCTACTACACAGGCATATTGTCCAGAATTCAATGGGAAATAGCCCAAGGGTGGCTGCATGGAGGTGTGGTTTTAGGCTTGGAACATCACTAATTCAGCTAGCAATCAAGCTACCAGCCATCAATGTCATGTTTGACAAGATGGATGTTGGAATTTTAGTATATCCCAAGCTAACAAAGGATTCAGAATGTATATAATGAGCTAGGGAGTATACATATGACTGAGTCTAGGATATATACAATAGGTATGACCCAGTACACAACTGCTTCAGCCAATACACAGCTGAGTCAAACTACTAAACTCTATAGGTGTAGCTGGCCAATGTAACAGGAAGAGAGATAAGTATTTTGCTAGGGCATGTGCCCTTGAGCTAGAGAGAAAGTGCCTGAGACAGTGTTTTGAGGCTAGGGAGAAATGTGATTTTGGAACTGGATGTGATTTTACAAACTGGAGTTCAAGCACAGGCACCCAAGCACCCCATCACTACCATGCCCTATTCATCTAGTCCAATTGTACACATTAGAAAATTAATGTTGGGGGGGTGGAGCCAAGATGGCAGAATAGAAGCACAAACTTGGCGTGAGCTCTGGCTCCAAACAATTCCAATACCTGTAAAAAAAAACGACTCTAAACAAATTTTAAAGCTACAGAACCCACAAAGTAACAGAGAGAAACAAATCTCCTGCTGAAGACAGCCTAGCAGGCCAATAGGAAATGTCTATCTTAGTGTGCTGGGAGCCAAGCACAGTCCCACAGGAGCCCTGCGGTTCCAGCCTCCAGGTGGCCCTAACAAGCAGTGGCTGGAGCAGACTTCAGGAGAGTAACTAACCAGCAGCTGTGGTAGTTTCCAGACTTCTAAACCCATAAATTCCAAAGACAAAGTAAAAGGTCATTGTGGAATTCTGTTGGTGCAGTCTGGCCCCTGCCCCCAGGGCAAAAAGTGCAGTAACTACTGGCCTGCAGATTTTAGGGGCACCAAGCAACCATTCAGAGGGTAATCATTCTTGCTTTAACCTGCCTGGATCTGGATCATGGTCTTGGGTGATGGTCCTGGGGTGTGTGACCAGTGAGATAGAGCTTTTGGGGGCTGTAGAGAAGGTACCCTCCTAATAGTTCTGGCAGCTGCAAAACCCCCAGCAATTTGGGACAAACCTCTCTCCATTCTGGAAGCAGAGTTCTACTGTGGCAAAGAGCTCAAAAGTCAAGTAACTGACTAGCAATATGAGCAAGCACAGGAAGGACAAACAGACCATAGAATCCTTTTTTGGGGACAAAAAGGATCAAGGTATGGAGCAGGAGGAAGACAACAAAGTCAGAACTCCTGCATCAAAAGCCTCCAAGGAAAATATGAATTGGTTACAGGCCATGGAGGAGCTCAAGAAGGATTTTAAAAATCAAGTAAGAGAAGTGGAGGAAAAATTGGGAAGAGAAATGAGAATGATTTAAGAAAATCATTAAAAGTGAGTCAACAGCCTGCTAAAGAGGACCCAAAAATACACTGAAGAAAATAACCTTAAAAAATAGACTAACTCAAATGGAAAAGAGGCCCAAAAAGCCAATGAGGAGAAGTTTGCTTTAAAAAGCCAAATTTGCCAGATAGAAAAGAAATTTCAAAAACTCACTGAAGAGAATAATTCCTTCAAAATTAGATTGGAGCAAGTGGCAGCTAATGACTTTATGTGAAATCAAGATACTATAAAACAGATCCAAACAAATGAAAAAAATAGAAGGCAATGTGAAAAACTCATCGGAAAAACTGCTGACCTGGAAAATAGATCCAGGAGAGACAATTTAAAAATTATTGGACTACCTGTGGAACTTGGATTCTGGTCTTTTTAACCTTTACTAATTCCAAGTCTAGCACTGTATCTGCTATGACTCTCTACAGAACACTAACAAGTTATGCTGGAGTCAGAGTGTGTTGGACTTTAATTATCAAATAATTAACAGATTAATTAATTGGTTAACAAAATAATCAACCAAAATGACTCCAAGGTTTTGAACCCTGTCTTGAAGAATGATGATATATCATTGGAAATAGATTAAGGAAATAGGCATTTGGGACATATGACAGGCATTTTTCACAAAAGACATGTTGGGTATCTTGAACACATTTCAGTGGAAAGAACATTACATATGGTGATAGGTTCCCCTGACATGCCCTAAACAACAATTTAACATACAATGAATCTGAAATTACAATACTTTTTCCACTCCTCCTGAGCACCATTGACTTGATTCCTCTTAAGGGAAAATGCATTGCTCATTCTAACATCAGAAACATGTATCCCTTCTATTGTAGGAGTAAGATCAGGAGCTGGTCCTCTCCCTATGTAAGGTCCTAGCCTTAGCAATATGTTTTAATATTCTTTAAAGTGAGGAGGTATCTAAGATTATCTTCTGTTGCAAGCTTCTTATTTTTTAGAGTGGGAAATAAAGAACAGAGAGGGCAAGTAATTTGCTTAAGGTCACGAAGTAAGTAGTATGGCTGAGATTTGAAGGTCACTCAAAATCTAAGGTTTTCATTCTACTTTACTAAACAATAGCTTTTTAATGGAGCCAAGGGGCACTGGGACTGGAGTTCTATATAGGCAGGAGATACTTGAGCACTAATAATTTGTCAACATTAGAAAAAAAAGACTAAAGTATTTTGGTCAACTGGGATGGTGAGAAAAAGGGTTAAAATGTTGGCCTTTTGCTATTTATTGTTTTTCTTTGTGAACTGGGGACTTTCTGGTATTTACATATCAATTGATAATTTAAGAAAATTTAAAAAAACAGTGAAAAGCATAAGTTTATCATCCCAATTTATGTTCATTCCAAGAGGAGCACCACCCTCTAGATTCTCTGAAAAGTAGGTGATAACAAGAAAAGCCTTCTAGATATTAAAAACATGTTAATGAGCTCAGCTGATGAATTTTCTTTCCAAATGTCTGTGTTGAGATTAGGAATAGTCTTATGTTATTCTTTGAGGGAAAAAAAAAAAGAATTTACCTTAGAAACACTCCTGCCAGCAAGCAGGTTACCACTACCAATTCACAATGTCATAAAATGTCACTGTTAATGAGAGAAGAATGACCCACAATCTTGGCCCTCCCAATGTTTCTAGTTTAAATTTACTGAAGTTGTTGTTTTCACAATTTGTAGATTTTCAGTGTTAAAAAAATAAACACCAAATATTAGGGCTTTTGATAAAAAAAAAAACGAGAAAAAAGAATACCCAATAAGCAGAATTAAACATGATTTTTCAGTTAATTGAGTATTTTTGTAAAATTCATACTTTTACATTGTTGTTTAAACACTAACAAATATTTGAATATTCAAAAAATTAAAAAGATTGTGAATTTATGTACAATTAGTGCTTTAAGGATATTATATGTTCAATTTAATTTGTAAATATTGCCTTTGGTTTTGTTCTATTCTAAACTTTGTTTTCTGCTCCCTTCTATGTGTGATTAAAATATTTGGTGAGTGAATTTAGTGGAACACAATTTTCCGTGTGAATTGTGATATATTTATTGTTCAGGTTTTTTCTTTGATATCTGGGTTGTGATAATTTCTTTTGCCTTATCACTAGGTAAATGATTATGTTTAAGACCTAAACATATAATTGCAGGGTGAAAGATTTTGTGTAAATGGAAACACATTGGTAGGGGTTCAAGAGTTAAAGTTAGAGTGTGTATTTACCACAATAGGTCATTCCTGGGACTCTGAGAGAGTTTGAATGTAAGCCACAAGGGTAGTGGTTCTGTTTTGGAAACCAACATCTGAGAGAATAAAGACAACTTAGACTCAGCAAGACAGTCTAGAGGGTGTCTACATGCCCTGTAGGAGAGGTATGAGGTATTATAGGTTGCATAGCCACCATAAGCACATGTCATATAACCATAATATCATTTGGGATAAATTAAGAGAACTGAAACCAACAAAGATGATTCATCTCCTTTTAGTTGGGGAGTGTCAGTTTTCTCAACATTCATTCATTCATTCATTCATTCATTCATTCATTCAACAACCATTCACTGATTGCTTCCTTTATGTAAAGCATTAGTTGTATGGATGATCTGAAAGACAGTTCTGATTTCTCAGAACTTACAACAGGAAATATGAAATATACATAAATAATTTATGTGTTTTCCCTTACTGGACAGTATAAGCTATGTGCAAATGTGAGTTTAGATAATCAACAGTGCAGAGGGAGAAGATTATTTTTGGAGTGGGCCATTGAGGAACACTTTATGGAAGTTACTATTTCTGTGTAGCCTTTAAGGATGGAATGGACCTTCAAATAACAAGATAATCTTTAATATTTTAATGATAAAAGGACGTATATATATATATATATATATATATATAGTATAATATATATATAATATAATATAATATAATATATATTATATTATGTATAATAGAAGTATATATAATAGAAAGAGTACTGAAGTTGGAATCAGAAAACCTTGATTCTAGGTCTGACTCTGTCACTCATTACATGGGCAACCTTAGGCAAACTATCTAATTTTTCTGAGACCTAATTTCTTTACCTTTAGAATGAGGATAATGGTAATTACATTCTATAACTCGGAGATTTCTTTTGAGGATAAAATGAAATGATGTTCTAGGAAGCACCTTATAAAAAATTTTATAAGTTTTACAAAAATTTAAAAAAATTTTTATGCAATGTTATTTACATATAAGTTATTTTTTAAAAGTCATCCCTCTGCAGCAATTTGCCATTCTATTCAAATTTTAGAAAGTGGGTTACCATGTGCTACATAACATATCATAATGCTAACCTATTATCCATTATATCTAGTCATTTAACTTTAATTCCCATTTTTTACACATTTCTCCAGTCACTCAGTAGCTCTATACCTATTATATCTAGACCACATAGTTATATTAATAAATCATAAATCTATAACTGGAAGATTCCTTAAAGATCATATAATTCAATCTCATTTTATACATAAACTGAGGTCTGTAGATGCCTAGCCCTAGATTATATAGATAAAAAACAGCAAAATCAGAATTAAAAGCGTAAAGTGAAAAAGTGAAATCCTTTGATTTTTTTTGAATACTTTGATTTTAAATATAGAGATCATACCACTATACCACACTGCCTCTTCTATGACTGGGCTAATCCAAACCAGAATATAACTATATTTTCATTCAAACATCTGATTCAGGAGATTCCATTTCTTCCAGGCATTCAAAGGAAACTGAAGCTTCTCAAAATGTGCCTTATTATTGATATACAAATAAAAAGGTTTAAGAATATACTTCAATGACCCCACATATAGAATGACAGAGCATGCTTTGGGTGGTACACAGGAAGGTGTTTTCTTATACTTCTAATATACAATACATCCCTTGGGAAAGAGGGTCATCATCCACATCAAAAAGAAATACTACTAATCCAAGGCAGACAGAATAAGAACTACTACTTTGTTCTTCATTTGTTCAGCCACAGTAAAGCATGTCTTCTAGCTTACTGCAAAAGGATTAATTGTGAAGAATGGAAGAATCGTGGGATTTGAGAGTCAGAAGGGACTTCAATAGCTATCTAGTCTAACTTGGACCTAAAGAATTCCCTCCACAAACACAACTGAAAAGTAGTCACTTAGATCTCCATTGAAAATCTTCAGTGAGGAAGAATTCACTGTCTCTTGAGGTAGCTCATTCCACCTTTAGAGAATCTTCTTAATTGTTAGGGAGTTTTATCTTATGCCAGTCCTCAATCTATTTTTTTTCCAATCCGTGTGAAGTAAGTAGCATAGACCTTAAATTAATTTTTAAAACCTAATGAGAAGCTAAGAATGGTGGCATATGCCCATGATCCTTAAAAACAGGAAAGATGAAACTGGTGAATGACTAGAGTACAGTAGTTCTGAGCTGCAACTGGGCTAATTTGATCAGGGGCCCATGCTAAATCCAACACTTCCCTGGAGTAAAGAGTCACTAGAATGCACAAGGTGGATAAAACTGTCATGGAGTAGAAAAATAGAGTTGATCAAAGAGTTCATAATAATCAATAACGGGCTCAGGCCTGTGAATAGCCACTGAACTTTAGGGGAACCCAGTATTAAAAAATAAAAATGAAGGGAATCTAATGCTGTATGCATGGAGATGGTATGTAGACAGTAGATTCAAATAAGCTTTAATCACTTTCAGATCATCCTCTCATAAAAAGTCTAACTTTGGACATAGCATATCCCTCACTAAGGTGTGCTCACTGAAGGACATACAGTCAATGGAGTTTTAAGAATGGAAGAAGGATGAGTTCATGTTTTTCTTTTATGTTAAGAAAAATAATAACAGTTCTTTTATTTTTTAAAGATTTATTTGGAGATAGAAGAATAATTTCACTACTTGGAGGCAGATGGCATAATATTAATAATTGTTATTTGTTCTTCATTTTCTAAGACGAGCAATGACATCATAGGATGATATCTTAACTTGCCCAAGAATTAGATTTAAGTAAGGCAGGATTGCTGTCATTAGCCTCACTTTTTCTTCCAAAGTCATCAAAGTCCACTGATAAGACAAAAGTCACGACAACTTGTGATGTCCTGCAATGTAGTGGATGTAATGGAAGACCTTGGTGTCTTCAATGTCTGTCTGACCAACCTCTTAGCCTTCCACAATGCCTGCTTCAACTACTTTCATGGCCATTGGAACAAATTGTTTTTATTTGCATAGTCCATTGGGGAAGTCTTCACGTGCTTGCAGTAAAAACCCCCTCAACTCACTGATACATGTGAGGCCTGTGGGTTACCAACAACATGGTTTAGCTCATCTGTCAAGATGCTACTACCAGGGAGTCACAGGTTGAGTGAAAGGTGGAGAAAAAAGGTAAATAAGCAGTCATGAAAAGGGCTCCACAAACTTTCATACCACAGATGCTAGTCTTCCATGAACCCCTCATATGCTTCAATGTTAATAGTACAGTGGCAGAAAAGATAGAACTAATCAATCTATTTATATGCTTATCCTCAAAAATAATTATTTTCAAAAAAGTAATAAAATAATCACTTTTTTTTAAAAGATGAGTTAAAGTTGATAACATGAAAGGCTATAACTAACGTCAATTCTCCTAAGAAACTCATCAGTCAAGATAAATAGGGTCCTAGATGAAGTAATGATCAATAAATACTCCATTCAAGCTTATTTGGAACCATCAATGAGTATTCTTCCTTTCTCATCATTCATCCACTTTCAAATCCACCAAATTGAACTACTGACTAGCTGAAAGGGATGGAGAAACTGAGGTCTTGAGGCCACATGTAGCCCTCTATGTCCTCAAGTGTGGCTCTTTGACTGAATCCAAACCTCACAGAATAAATCCTCTTAATAAAAGGATTTGTTCTATAAAGTCGTTTCAGTTAAAAGGATGCACCAAAGGACCTAGAAGGCCTCATGTGGCCTCAAGGCTTCTGGTTCCCCACCCCTGGCACTAACACACTTCTCAGGATCATGGGATCATAGGGTTATACATCCAACACTTTGGGTCCTTGTAGTTCACCTAATAAAATCCCTTCATTTTACAGATGAGAAAATGGAGACCTAACGAAGTTATCATCTTTTCTATAAGAACATCAGGGACTTTGCTGCATATTTATTGCACATAATGTATGCTTAAGAAGTCTTTGTTGGGTGATTTCACTTTGACAAGGTTAAGTTTCCTGATTCAGCCGAAGTGATGTCCTTATTTTAGTTACAGGTATAGGGGTTTAGGTTTGTGAATAGAACTTTCTGGCCTCAGAGGCTCTTCCTTGCAGCACCTCTGTCATCTACCTTCGAAATTTTGATGGCTCTGGTATCTCCTAAACCTTGTTTCAGCCTTGTTACTATGCTTCATTCAATAGACCGGTATTTACTTATGTATATATTCTTAAGAACTTTGGATATTTTGATCTTGGCAAAATTATATGTCAGCAGATGAAATCTAACAGTTTACATTCACAAAGGTCCTTCCATGCAAAGAGTAGTGCATAGTTACTGAGCACTCTGAATTAAACTATACATTAATTACTCTAGGGAAATTTTGGCTGAGACAAATATGCAAATCATTTTTCATTAGCATGTGGAAATAATGAGCTTGCATGGTGAAAATACTTTACTAGATCTCAACAATGACTCATATAGCACATGTATCATATATGAAAAGGAAATGGATAGGACTATAACATAAAAACACACCCAGAGATAAAAGCTGGAGAGATAAAACTTTGCATGAAATATAGTTTTCTGGGAAAGTAAGACTGAGCATGTTTGCTTTGTGATGAATATTTTTTCTAGGGGCCCAATGAGTCACTCTTGGTCAGCTCATATTGAAATCCTTTGCTAGGCAGAGGAAAGAGAGGAATAAAGAGGGCATGAGTCTATGAGATTTTGAATCTCTAATCTGCCAAGAGATAATAACTACATCTCTCACCTTCTGAGACACACACACACATACACACATATACACACACACAGATGGAGACAAAGAAAGTGCACAGGGAATGAAGTGTTTATAGACTGCCTTATGTCACCCTAACAATGAACCTGAATAGGGTGCTAACCTTACACCCATCTCTTCATGGGAGTCACTTTGCTAACCCATTGCTTTGAGATATTTACCTGTTTCTTTGAGGTATCTACCTAGGATCAACAACCCCTCCCCCCCAAAAAAATGGTTATATGAACCTTCTCCTTTTTGCTCCCTATGTAACTCTCAATTCATACGGTACCACCATTATTCTGGCTTCAATATGCCTCTACCTGGCAAATAATGTCAATATAGGTCTTATAGGGTAATGATTAATACCACTATGATGATGATGATGATGAAGAATAAAAGATTATAATAATAGGAAAAATAGTAATTATAATGGCAGAAATTTGTAGTGCTTTCATATCCATGATACATTTTATGTGTATTATCTCATTTTGGGCTTCAAAATGGTGTTATAAGTTAAGTAATACAATATAAGGGGTCATAGAAAGTATTTGATCCAGCCTCCTCAATTTGTTTTATGATAAGGAAAAAGAGTCACAGTTGTTTACTAGGGAGGTAACTTTGACAATAGCTTGGTATAAACTGAATATTAGACCTGTGACCAGGAAAACTTGAGTTAAGATTCTGTCTCAAATATTTACTAGCTGTAAATATTATATGCAATGGAGATAAACTTGAAGCATTTCCAATAAGATCAGGAGTGAAACAAGGATGTCCATTATCACCCCTCTTATTCAATCTGGTATTAGAAATGTTAGCAGTAGCAATTAGAGAAGAAAAAGAAATCAAA